>JAVMSB010000046.1:0-141544 GCA_031761475.1 Penicillium pancosmium | reverse complement strand
CCCCCCCTCCGGTACCGCTGCGACTCTACCTTCACTACAACCTCACCTATGCGAAATACAATACTTTCACAGAGCGACTACCCACCAACTGTGTCCACTCTTTTAAGCAGTCACTCGACCAAACACTCTTTCAACATTCAAAAAGGCATTGTTCCATTCATCGACCCCATACCCCGGAGTACCAGGACCCACTCTTTTCTGTTTGCGGCCGAGTTGTTTTCCTTTCCCGGGAGTTGTCAGGTACGCGTGGCCACTCTGTGAAGATAAGATCTACACATAGGTTGCCAAAGGTGTGTGATCTATCATTCCTGAACAGCTTCGTCGCTTCCGTTCCCAGGCACCAAGATGCCATTTCATCTGCATGCAGCCAAATCTAACCCTCAGTATCGCGATAGAGTTTACTTATACCGGTCGATCTCCATGCCATTTGACACAATCATTCTATCACTCCATTCCAGAAACCCAGCCACATAATTTCCGGGCTGAGCTGTTAGTGTTAGAGATTTCGTCAATATGTCGTCCAGATTCTCGCAAAAGAAGAGCCTTTTGGGGCTGTCCCTGGCAGCACTTGGCCTGGCCGTTCCTGCAGTGTGAGTCTACATAGCCTTAGCCTTGAAATACTCCAAAGACAAAGCAAAATGAAAGTCCAAGGAGATCATGCACTCTGAGAACTAACTTGAAGCAGTGCCGATCCCGGATTTGCCTACGGGAATGACAAGGTTCGTGGCGTCAACCTCGGAGGCTGGCTGGTACTGGAGCCTTGGATCACCCCTTCCATCTTCGATAATGCTGGCGACGCCGCCGTTGATGAGTGGTCTTTGTGCGCGACCCTCGGTGCGGACCAATGTCGAGCTGTGCTTTCTCAGCACTGGGCCTCCTTTGTGACTGCCGATGACTTCAACCAGATTGCTGCTACCGGCATGAACCATGTCCGAATTCCCGTTGGATACTGGGCATTGACTCCTATCGAGGGTGACCCGTACGTTGACGGTCAGCTGGAGTACTTGGACGCTGCAGTGGGTTGGGCTCGAGGTGCCGGCCTCAAGGTTATTGTCGACCTGCACGGTGGTAAGTACATACTCGTGTTTAATTTATCCAACGATTATGACTGACGAAAGTGTACTAGCTCCCGGATCCCAGAATGGGTTCGACAACAGTGGAAAGCGTGGTGCTATCCAGTGGCAGCAGGGCGATACCACCGAGCAAGCCAAGAATGCTCTTCGGGAGCTGGCGAAGCGCTATGCTGGTGATGCCGACGTTGTCACTGCCATCGAAGCTTTGAACGAGCCCAATGTCCCTGGAGGGGTCAACGAGGATGGCCTCAAGCAATATTACTACGACGCCTGGGGTGTTGCTCGCGAGTCTAGCCAAGACACCACTGTTGTTCTCCACGATGGATTTATGCCCACCGAGTCGTGGAATGGTTTCTTGAACGTCGCCACCGGTGCCAACTATGTCATGATGGATACCCATCACTACGAAGTTTTTGACAGCGGACTGCTTGCTTTGGATGCCAGCGACCACGTCCGCACTGCTTGCAACTTTGTCAGCGACCACGTTGAGACTTGTGACAAGTGGACCGTTGTTGGTGAATGGACTGGTGCCATGACCGACTGTGCCAAATACCTCAACGGCAAGGGCATTGGTGCTCGCTATGATGGAACTTACCCCGGTAGCAGCTCCATTGGTAGCTGTGATGGAAAGTCTGTCGGCACTGTCGACACCCTCTCTGGCGAGGACCGAGACAACATCCGTCGCTTCATCGAGGGTCAGTTGGATGCCTATGAGAAGGGAAGCGGCTGGCTCTACTGGACCTGGAAGACTGAGGGTGCACCCGAGTGGGATATGCAGATGCAAATTGCTGGTGGTATCTTCCCTAACCCCGTTGTCGACCGCCAGTTCCCTGGCCAATGCTGATCGGCGAGATTCGATCTGTTTTGAACCCATTTTCATTTTTTTACATTGGCTTTTCTTTTCATCCCTTTGAATTGTCTTCTGGAGTTTCCCTTCCTGTGGAAGGGCTATATGGAGTTTGGTGTTTTTTGAGTTGCGCAATGCTTTATCATTAAATAGGCTTCAATTCGACCTAGTTACCAATTTCTCAACTGATACTTTTTCATTCCTTGCCGTAGTCTGTATTCCATTTGATAAACTCATGAATTGCACCTCATTTATAGCGTAAGCAGACATTGAGGGCCTCGGAGGAGACCACAAGAAACTACCCTTGGCCAACAAGCCTTGCGTTTCTCATCTGTTGTTTCAAACAGAATTTTCAATATGCTCACTGCTTTTCTCTTTCTGAAGCAGGTTAATCTTGAGTCCCCCACTGCCTGACATTCCAAGCTGTTCACGGATTTCGGCAATCCTCCGCAAATCTCCCTCACCGTCATTACCGCCAAATAGTTTGTCCATTTCTTCGATCGGCACCCCTGCTGATGATTAGTACACTGCTATATCCATAAGTAGCAAGAACTTACCCTTTGTCTCAGGAACACAGAAGTACGTCCAAACTCCCAAAAGAAGACAGAAGACCAAAAAGAAGTAGAATGTGCCAAATGTAATGCTCTCCAGCATGCGTGGTGTGATCAATGCAACGATAAAATTGGAAAGGTAGTTGAAAGCGATCGCAAGTCCAACGGCCTTACCTCGGATCGCAGGTGGAAACATCTCAGAAGGCATGATCCAATTAACACAGGCGATGGAAAAGGCGAATGTGCCAATATACACCCACACAAATACGCAGGCGGTCCAACCTGCGGAAGGATGCGAGCTAAAGGTGTCTTTGTACACGGCATACAAAGTAGCTACTATTAGTTGCGCGATAGACATTCCTGTAGCACCGTACATCAATGTCTTCCTTCGGCCCCATCTGTCCAGATACATTACCGCGGGAATGGTAGACAGGAAGAAGACAATACCCACAACTCCTGTGGCTAAAAGGTTGACCGAGTTTCCGCTGAGTCCGATTGCTTCAAAGAATTGAGGCGCATAGTAAATTATAGCATCTGTCAATTCGGTATCATTATTAGCATGTTCATTGTCTTTCGTCTCTCAATAGAGTAACTTACTGATGCCCGTAAATTGCTGAATCACTTGTAAAAGGCATGCAACCATAGTTCTCCTTCTCAGGTGAGGTGCGACGAAGAGTTCCTTGTATTCTTGCAGCGCAACAAGAAACCGGGATGAGTCTTTGCCAAACTTTTCGTCTTTAGTTTGTTGATCAAACATGCGAGCTGCTTTGATCTCGAGGAACTCTGTTTGTAAACGATGATCTGTCTCGGGGACACGTCGCAGCTTTACTAAGGTATGTAGCGCTTCATTTTCACGGCCTAGAGAGAGATTAGTATCTTATAATTCATGTTTCGCAATGAATAGTACCCTGATTCATCAACCATCGTGGACTGTATGGCAAGAAAAATGTGCCAGTCGCAAGAATGATAGATGGAAAGCACTGTAGCGCAAGTGGAAGTCTCCAAGCAGCCTGACTTTGGCCGACACCCGTACCCCCGATATACTGGGTGCCATAGTTGATCCAGAAACTGGTCATGATACCAAATGTGATAGATAGCTGCTGTAACGCCACCAGAGACCCTCGAATATTTGGAGGCGCAAGTTCAGAAAGGTAAAGCGGACAAACCATTGCCAGCATACCAACACCCACGCCGAATATGAATCGGCCAACAAATAGCATGGCGACATTTTCTGCTGCGGCCTGTATCGCGGAGCCGATCAGAAAGATTACATTTGCGATCAAAATTGACCAACGTCTAGAGAAGCGGTCCGATATGGGCCCATTGATGAACGCGCCGACCATAGCCCCGAGGGTCATAATCGAAACGACCCAACCTTCGAGACCGGCGTTGGAGGAAAGATTGGGGAAATGGGTTTTCTAGGCGTGTATTAGAGTGAATGCGTATATCCTTTTAACCACAACTCACAAAGCTATGCATGACCAGCACGCCGGAGATAATTCCTTGGTCGTAGCCGAAGAGAAAGCCTCCAATCGTGGCAAAACATGCCAGGCCAAAGATTCGGATTTCTTTTAGAAACCCCTTGTATCCGGCTGGTCCATATTCGATAGCATGGTCACCAGCCATCGCTGAATCAGCGACAACTCCTGGCATTGCTTCCTGTGTATAAATGGTAAATTATTTTCGCGAGTCAAGTTTCTGGCGTACTGGTGGGGATTTGATTATTTGGTCAGATCCTCGCAGATCTTGAAGCTCAGGGCCGGGAATATGGTGCCTTTTAAGGAATTGGGCACGGAAGACCTTCGATGATCGATGACTGGGTCAACCCCAGATTTTGTTCCCCAGATCCACTTAGGAAGTACTCTCTTCTTGGAAGAATCGACTCAAAGCAAGGATTCATAGGTACCGAATCATACCATCACATCACCCGCAAACTAGGGCGACAGAACCCCGATCTGCATAACCTCGGCGAGGACGGTCATTCGCCATGTCGGGTCTACAACTCGGCACCCCACTTCCCCATGGGGGGTTGGCCATGCTTTGAAGAAGTCTACAGGGCGACAGATTCCCGTCAAAGGGAATGATCTAAGTATCTTAAATCATTTGATAATATAAAGCTCTTCGCTTCTACATGACTCGACTTTCTCGTCTTTTCGCTAGCGAAATGGAAAGCTATCCATTAGCATTTAGTAGAATTAGACTCTGCGGACATGCAGTTGATCATGAATATGAATATTTGAACGATATAGCCGGCTTTTTGTTTCACCAAACACAAGAAGCTAGTTGCGAAGGCTGACAACTAATTATTTGACTCTGGCAAACCTTGCTCGACTACTTCAGTTCAGAGAATCAGACGAAAGAGTGTTGGATATCCTGCCGGGTATCGAGGGGTTGAGGAAGGCAATACAAACATTCCTGAAAATTTGCATCTCTGGTATCTTATGATAGCTTTAGATTGATAGTCTTCGAGAGATACTAGTAAGACCAGCCTCACTCGGATTTCCTCCCGAACCAACATTACATCCACCGCGGGAAAATTCACCCAAATACGAGCCGGATTAGAAAGTAGGTCCGCATTTCGGCAAATTTGCCTTCCTAATTGTCTCCACTTCGCATGATCTACCCTTTCGGTACTGGTGGCGTATCCGTCATGATATCGGAACAACTGCGATCGTCCCGCCCCGCGCCCCACGAGGGGAAAGAATTCATGGTGCCACTCCTCAATCCTGGATTCATCGGCCTGTGAACATGAGCGAAACGGTCAAGTCGCATGCGTGTAAAGAGTGCCGTCGGAGAAAGGCCCGAGTATGTGCGAGCCCTCTCAAATTCCTGGGACAAGATTGACAATAGCTTCTAGTGCTCACGCGAACTACCTGTGTGCGCGCAATGCCTCCAATGGCGCCGACATTGCTTATATGAGAGGCCGACGCGCAGTCCCTTGACGCGCAAGTACGTACATGTAGCCTCTTCAGCTTGAGCACAAGGAATTTGGATCTGTGAACTGACGGAGTGCAGATACTTGACCGAAGTCGAAGAATCCCTCCGCATCGCGGCCCAAATAATCCGCGACCATGGCCTCGACGTTGATTTGGATGCCGAGTTGGCGAAAGCGAGAAACGGAGCAAACCAAGAACACGACCGGTCTAATATAAAGAGCGAGGATACTACACCATCCGGAAGTTTGAAAAGACCCCGGGTCGCATCGGAGGAACCTACCCAAGGCCATAACAGATCGCCCAATTACACCCAAACTGAACCTACGATATTTGAGCCTGGTCTTGAAATACTCATATCCGACAGCAACATTGAGGAATCTCTCTCCACCGACATTCTTCCGGCAGCCGCTGCAGATAACCCCGTAGTGAATGGGGCAGATTACGACTGGGATGAACGAGACACGGAAGCACAGAGCTGCCTCGACGGCATGGCGGCACTTTCGATCGAAGAAGAACGCCCCGGGTATCTTGGATTAGCATCCGGGGCGGCTCTTCTACGCCTCATTCAAAGCCACTTCTCGTTTCCCTTCTCGTCTGTCCCACCACCGCCGAAAACATCAACACCAAGCAGCGAGTCATCGCAAAGGCTAGCCCGAAGCGAAGTTCCCTCTCATAAAATCGAATCATATATCACAAGCTACTTCAAGGAATACCATACCAACTATCCATTGGTTCACCAAGGACTGTTCATGGCTCAATTCCATGAAATCGTGCCCCGGCCAAAACACAGCAAGATCTTGATCTACATCGTTGCAGCCATCGGTGCTTTCATGTCCGCCACGGCTTCTAACGACGATGACCTTATTCTCTACCAATGTGCGCGGTCGCATCTCTCTGTCGAGATACTTGAAGTAGGCAGCTTGACATTAGTGCAGAGTCTATGCTTGATCTCGAACTACCTACAAAAGCGCGATCGTCCCAACTCGAGTCACAATTACCTCGGATTGGCGGTTCGCATGGCCTACGGGCTGGGTCTTCATAAAGACCACCCTAGCGTGGAAGGAAACTTATTATATCGTGAAATTCGTCGGCGAACTTGGTGGTGTCTTTTTATCTTCGACGCAGGCTCGACTATAACATTCAGTCGCCCTCTAGCAATCCCTTCTGCTGGAATCGACACAAAGCTACCTCTCAATATAATAGAGAGCGAACTGACAGCCTCTACAAAGGTTGCCCCTGCAAACCTCGACGTCCCAACTATCTACACCAACGTTCGCGTCCAGTCACAGTTTCACCTCCTGACAAACCACATCTACAACCGCGTTATATCCAAACCTTCACCGACGGCCAAACAAGTTCTTGAATGGGACGACTTCTACATAGCCAAATGGATAAACCTCGTACCAGACTACTACAAAGAAACAGCCACCGTCCCTGAAAGACACCAATTCCCCCACGCCATCATGACCTGGCGATACAAGCACTTCCGCCTCATAATCTACAGACCATTCTTCATCCAAAAAGCTCTCCAGATTAACCAGCAACAAACAGCCTCACTCACCGGATTCTCAATTCCAATCCCGGAACCTTCGCCGGACCAGCCATACATCGACAAAGCCTGCGAGCGATGTCTGAAAGAGTCCCATGAAACCATAATCAGCATCGACAGTTTCTGGAATAACGCAGTCCACACACGCATGGCCTGTTGGTACGCATTATATTTCTTGTTCTCGGCAACCCTGGTCCCTGTAATACTCCTACACAATGAACCACAGTCTCCGCACTCGGAAGGCTGGCAGGAAGACATCGACAAAGCGATTGCGATTATAAAAGGTATGGTTGAGTTGAGCCCGTTCGCCAGTCGCTGTTTTGAGACGCTGGAGAGGTTGCGGGATGGATTTTCTAGTCCGGTTCTTGCAGAGTTGGGCTCTATGGTACCGGAAATGCCTTCTTTCTCGGATCCGGTCGGCCAGGAATCGTTCGCTCAGATGTTTTCTGGTAATAATGGGTGGTTTGAGGGGCCGGAGGCGTATTTTGAGGAGCAAATGTGGTAAGTTTGTGATTATGCGATTACACTGTCAAGTAACTATTTCGTAATGGTGCTTGAACACGATGCTGATATTTTTTAGGAGCAATGACCAGCTTTTCTTTTCCGAGTTTCCCCCAGGTACGACGCCTTAGATGAACGAGGCGATATCACAGTATGATACGATTTTATGACACGAGTTTGAATGCTGTACAATTCCAACCCTATGATGAAAGGATAATCTAAATGCATTGGAGAGGGTATGTAAAAATGAACTCTAGAATAATAGAGAGAAAAAAGGAAACTCCCATAATGCATAACATAACATCACCCAGCTCCCTACGTACCAATGCTCTTTTTAAATCAGGCCCAACCCACCAAAAGCTGACACAACATCCGAATCAACATTGACAAGCCACTCTTCCTGGAACCGCTGCGCACCACCACAGGCAGAAATAACCTCATGCAGGCGATGGCGCACGAAGTCGCGGATTGGAAAGCGATGGGTGGCATCTGAGTCATTCCATTCGCGGCGGCGACGGTCTTCGGCATTCTCAACTCCCGAGATTTCGGGCTGGGCTGTCTCGGAACCTGCGGGCGCGTTCCAGCAGACTAGGTAATCGGCGTTCTCGTCGGTTCCGCCTTCGGCTAGTTCAACGACAAGCGCGTTCCAGACAGTGAGATAGTCTTGCAAGAACTTTAGAATGAAAGGGGGCGGGGCAGAGTCGGGGCCCTTCAGGGCAAGGAGTTGGGTCAAGGCGAGGACATGGAGCTTCTTTTGGCTGGCGGATGCGATGTTGTCGTAGTGGAAGAACCACTCGGTAAGGAGCCAGGTGAATAATTCCTCTTCCGCCTGGTAGGTCGCAGCCGTTGCGGCGGATGCAAATAGTGTAGGATTAGCGAGAGCAAGCCGAGCAACGGCGGAGAAGTATTCCGTTTCGACCTTACCATCGACATCGGACCTCTTCCTGTTAGGTCCGGTGGTCTGGCTCGCTTCGTGGGCACTGTATAGACCTTTAAGAAGGGACTGAAGCATGTTTGTTTCGAGGAGAGACTGGGCGATAGCATTATAGGCGGTCTCGCTTCCACCATCAACTGTCTCCACGCCACGAATAAGTCTCTCGACAAGACGGGGTATAACGCCAGATCGCTGTTTCGTCATGGGCTCGAGAAGGCCATGAAGACAGTATAAAAGCTTCGAGCGGATGTCATCGCTGAGGAGAGTTTGCGGTGAAAGCAGGACATAGGATTCCACAATTTCAAGAGCTTGACCCACGCTGTCTGTGCCATCTCCCAGAATCGGAAAGAGGGCAGGGAAGAGCGAGAGAATCTCGGGAGAAGGCGGCGACGGCGTTTGCATCATTACGGCCGCCCAGAGCTCTAATGCTTCATCCATTAGGTATATATAGGTTTCCTGTAGTTTGAAGTGTTAGGACTGAATCAAACAACTGTTGATCTTGTAAAAACGTAGGCACTTACGGAACCTGTATCAATGGAGCTTTGTATAAGAGGAAGAATCATCGGGTGGTATCGCACGGATTCTTGGTTCATCGAATGGATGAGAGATGTGAGGAGAGTAAGAATCGCCTGTTTCAAGAGATGTTCTTCGCCGGACTTCTCCCATTCCTGCGGGAGGGGAGAGAGGATACTATCGGATAGCATCACAACCTAGACCGAGTGGTGTTAGTAGTGTCTAAAGTCGTAGATAGGAAGCAGCTTACATGTTGTTCCATTTTGACGACGATGACCCGCACTGACTCAAGCAATGCCATCTTTGTATCTGATAATTCGACCTCCTGCATGAGCGACATGAGACTCGCGAGGATCGGCTGGGCAAACGGCAGGAACGTTTCAACCTTGAAGTCAAATGTGTCAAGGATATTGCATAGCTGACGTCCTGCGGTGATGCGGACGACCAGGTCATTCAAGGGGTCATCTTTGTTGAGCAAGTGTTGGAAGATCTGGTAGACAGACTCCATATTCATATCGGCGAACTTGATGGGCACCCATTGGCCAAGGACTAGAGCTATCCGTCTTCTAAGAAGTCGATATTCCTGCTCTTGGATCTGGACTTCGGGAATCATGGTGTTTTGGAGGAACGCATTGATGTCTAAATGCTGTTCTAGACTAGCAGCTGCCAAGCCGATGGCAGAATACAACGATTCCTTCAGCATGACGTTCTTATTTTCGGTGGCTGGAGACTTGATCAGTATACTTCAAGTAATATGTTTGCGAATCAAATACTCACTGGCAAAAGATTGGAACACATTCAATAGAGGGCTAATGAGCCAGTCTTTGAAATGAGTGACGAGGTCAAGGAAGAGTTTCTCCGAGCAAGAGTGGACGGAATATTCCCAGGCATCGGCATCAACTTCCCGCTTCTCCCAAGATTCCGGGTCTTCTTCCCATTCTTGAAAATCGACGTTTCTTAGGCGGAACAAGTGAGTAACAATGAGCTCCATGACGCTGACCACGAACTCCTGGGTGAACAACTGAGACTTGATTTTGTCCACGGATTCTTTTCGCTCCGCCTTGTCTTCTGGGGTCTGGTATTTGAAAGTTTGAGCCGGGTTGAAGGCCATCTTGGAACACGCCCGGATCAAAAGGAGAGCCCGCAGGGCAGTCTTTTCGGGTAGTGACTGCCCGTCAGCTTCAGCATCAGATCCAAGGTTGACATAGTTCGGGCTTAACTTGACAACAAACGCCCAGTAGGCATTGACAAGGGCTATTGAGTTAGAAAACAAAGCGAAGGATGCAGGTTTATTCTTTGCCATCTCCACGTGCAGTTTCGATAGTTGCAGGACGTGCTTCTCAACCATGGTATGAACTGATTCGGGCAACCGACCCGGATGGTCAACAAACGCCAAGAATTTGGACAGATGCTCGTTCGTCACCTCCCAAAAGTGTTGCACGTCTTGATCGCGACCGGGGTGCTCAAATCCCGAGATCATTAGGCGACGAAGGACCTTCAGGGAAATGAGACTCTGTTCGGTGATCTCTAAAAGCGCCCCCTCATCCGATCCTCCGTGCTCCAGAATTCCTGCCCATTGGTTTACCTTGTCCATGTAGATTTTCCCCACGACTTGAAATATCTCAGGTGTAACGGATGCGAGGTGGGTTCGGGTTCTCTGGATTCGGGCAGTTGATAGCTCTTTGATGACTTGTAGGAGGATGAGGAGAGTCCGGGGAAGCTGAAGTGGGTTCGCACCGGCTTCGAATCCGTTGCGCAGGGAGTTGATGATAGCGGTCATCGCATCGGGCCTATGAGGGAAATGTGAGCAAATGACCGTAAAAGCAGTAGAATGCGATCGCAGATATAGATCATACCAATCTTGCGGAAACTCATAGCGCATGATCTTGGCGATCATCAACGCATTCTGAAGAGCGAGCGGGCGAGATGGCTCAACAATGCCAGCATCCAGAGCTCTCATCTTAATCTTCTGCTTTTCGTCCGGTTCAATTGCACTGTTGTTCGAGTCAGCGTTGGCATCGCCCTCCGGTTGTTCTGAAACATACTTCGCCGCTGTTCTGCGCCAGTACTTGTCGATTCCGTTCTTTAGTTGAATGATGGAGAGATATCGGACTTCGTTAGGGGCGGAATGGTCCAAAAATACATCCTGTCGTATATCAAATATCAGCTCTGTACATGGCATGTCCCAAAGTATGTTCCACCCACCTGGAGAAAGGCATGGTATGCGGGGATCCGCTCCCAGTTCTGTAGCTGCTTGGTCCCCGTCTGGACCTGCTGCTGACTCGAGCTTGCTGCCAAAACCAAAGAGTTGACGACATTCTGTAAACTCAATGGGTTGGACTCCCCCGGTACCTCGATCGAGACTGTTTTGACCATGGCGAACGGATATTTCCTGGAATCACTTAAGGTGCTCGGCCCTGCACCAGGATATTGGATTCAACGAGGATTATCAAGCTTTTAGCTATAAGACCTCGGCAGAGTCGATCGAGAACAGCAACGAGACGCGTCGCGATTGTCAACAGATGCCTTCATCCATCCCACCGCTTCAGCTCCCCTCATCGCGGGATATCGTTATTCCGGCCCTCCCCGAGCCCTAGGGCTGGACCCTACAAAGCGGCCAAAATGGGAAGCTTCAAATTAGGGCATTGAGTGGAGCCAATGAAGTCACGTCTATCATCAATGGGAGTTCCCTGCTCGATTTCCTGGTATCTAACAGGTCCCGCTCCACTGAAGAGGCTCTGCGCAAATATATCTTCTAATTTTGACTAAAGAAACTAGCGGGAGCAAGTAGTATATACCGTAAGGGGGGTCCGGTCGAGCCTGATGGGTACGATCTAACCCAATCAAGAAGCCGAACATGGAACGCAAGCTATCGTATACATCATAGCTGCCAACTTTGATTGAACAAGATTTTGAGCTCATGATCGGATCCTTCTCATTGGTGGGTTCTCTAAAAAGAGAATTACATGCATATGATGTAGTATATTCATGATGCAAACTTGTAGCTCCATCCAAATTATCAGAATATTGATAATCGGATGATATCAGAATATGGAGCTGCTCATTATATATTTCAAGGTCTTACCTCCAAGTCTGGTTGAGACAAGCATCCTGTTCAAATAATTATTCAAACCTTTTCGAGTTCATCTTACCATTTCTTAAAGCTCAAATTATGTCTACCTCTACCGAAGACAACCTCCGCATCGCCCATGAGGCCGAGAAGGACCTCAACTCCTACCAGGCTAAGCAGGGTCTTGGCCCCAAGAGTGATTCAGGTACGTCACTGGCACAAGACTAGTTTTTTCTAGCAGAATTAAAGACTCAGTGCATGCTAACACTTTGGTAGCCCAAGAATCTGGTGTCAATGAGTTAGTTGAGAAGCGCTTCCCTGAAGCTGGGGGTGTCAAGTATGGTCCTGGCGCCACCGCTTCTGGTAGCGACCACCGAAAGATCCCCGAAGATGAGGGCGGTACCCGTGATGACCGTGGCAGGTGAGTCTTTTCTGCCCATTCGATTCTTCGGATACTATCGTTCTTTGTACAATATGCTGGATGGAGACTAACTATTATTTGTCTAGACTTCCCCAAGCCAAGGACTTCCAGGGCAAGGGTGGCCCCGAGGATAGCGTCAAGATCGAGTCCGAGCGTCGCCCTGGCGACCAAGAAGTTCCCAATCTTCAGGACCTGAAGCGCCGTGGCGTTGCGGAATAAAAATGTACAGTACGATAGATTCGGACACCTTGATGATATTTTACGACTAGCCTCTTAGCATCGATAATGTTCAGTCCATTTGCCATTTGACTACAGTACTCGTACAACAACCAGAAGCTTCTGAGGGGTTCTGATTGCGGGGCACAGGGGGTCCATCAAGCCCAATGTTCTTTCGCCACTTGTGTAGCAAAAGTTTACCTAGGGTAGATTGGATAGATTGACATGGCAACCAAACTGACCGCTAGTGGATTTCTCCTGCAAGCCTCTGTATAGGTACGGAGTACAAGGCCCTAAATTTCAGTTGGAGCATATCTTCAAAGCCTGACAGCCAGCGGCTGGTATCTCCTAGGGAAGTGATGGATCAATTGGTGGGATCGGCGTGCATGTTTAGGTGGCTCAAAGTCCGAGGCGGAGAGGGGACGGGCACAGGCTGCATAAGCCATGCAATGCGGGCTCGAGGTCATTCTGGGCCACGCTGACGTGCGTAGAGATGGCAGTCTCTAGGTACGAGTGCTAGTTGAGTTCGTAGTAAGCAACTCAATCCTAACCAACGCTGTACACATACTGTACTAGGCATATTCTAAGAATATTCTTACAGTATTCCACCCTAACAGTCCCCTAGGCTATCTTATCGTCTCAAATGGCGTGATCCGACTCCGTGATCGGCGGGCTATTCTGGTGGGGTGTAATCAAATGCCAATTAACTGGTAATCCCTGGTATTGTACCGGTATCTGTCCTACCCCGTGCACCGGCCATACCGCTCTTTGCTGGGGATTCTCTGGGTACTCTCCAGCACATCCCCCACTTTGCCCCTCCAATGCTGGTCCATGCTGGTCCATGCTGGCGCAAGTGATCCCCGGTCTGTACAGCCCAATACACTCCGTACGGAATACCACAGCTGCCCCTCTATCCCGTTGGGGTTAGTCCCTCTTGCTTCCCCCTCCATTTTTCTTCCTACTTCACCCTCTTCTTTCCCCCCTTCTTCCTTCTTCCTCTTCTTCTCTTCAAGAGGCATTGGGTTTTTCTATCTTCTTCCTTATAAAGACCCCGCCTATTCCTTTCTTTCCCCCCTTCAACTTCACACACATCCGTCAGAATGGTTCAATCGTATGTTTACCATCCGAATCCCCCATTCCCATCTTCCATGGAATTCTGTATGACTGACCTCTTCTAGCGCTGTTCTCGGTTTCCCCCGTATGGGTAGACTTCGTGACCTGAAGAAGGCCACTGAAGCTTACTGGGGTGGCAAGATCTCCCGCGATGACCTCCTCGCTGAGGGTAAGCGTCTCCGTGCTGAGCACTGGAAGATCCAGCAGGCTGCTGGTGTTGATTCCATCCCCTCCAACGACTTTGCCTTCTACGATCAGTTCCTCGACCACTCCCAGCTCTTTGGTGTCATCCCCCAGCGTTACAGCCAGCACAAGCTGGACCCTCTCGATGAGTACTTCGCCATGGGCCGTGGTCACCAGAAGGATGGTGTCGATGTCCCCGCCCTGGAGATGGTTAAGTGGTTTGACTCCAACTACCACATTGTCAAGCCCGCTGTCCAGGAGAACCAGCAGTTCAAGCTGAACGCCAACCCCAAGCCCGTTGTTGAGTTCAAGGAGGCCCTTGAGCTTGGTATCAAGACCACCCCCGTCGTTGTCGGTCCCGTTACCTTCCTGGCTCTCGCCAAGGCCGACCGTGGCCAGAACGTTGACCCCATTGACCTGCTTCCCGCTCTTCTGCCCCTCTACGTCGACCTCCTGGCTCAGCTCAAGGCTGCCGGTGCCGAGAAGATCCAATTGGACGAGCCTGTTCTTGTCCTGGATGTGTCTCAGAAGGTCAAGGCTGCTTTCAAGCCCGCATACGATGTTCTTGGCAACCTCGGCGCCAAGGCCCCCAAGATCACCCTGGCCACCTACTTCGGAGACATTGTCCACAACATTGAGGTTCTGAAGGACGTCCAGAACGTCGATGCTATCCACGTCGACCTCGTCCGCAACCCCGAGCAGCTCGATACCGTTGTCGCTGCCCTGGGCCCTAACCAGACTCTGTCCGCCGGTGTTGTCGGTAAGTTAAACTATTTCTTTGAAAGAGAGTATAAGGTACTAATCGGATGTCATTTTAGACGGCAGAAATATTTGGAAGACCTCGTTCTCTAAGGCTATTGAGGTCGTCGAAAATGCCATTCAGAAGCTCGGAAATGAGCGCGTGCGTGTGGCTACCTCCTCTAGTCTGCTGCACACCCCACACACTCTGGAGAGCGAGAAGAAGCTCGACCCCGAGGTCCGTGACTGGTTCAGCTTCGCTAGTGAGAAGGTCAAGGAAGTTGTTGTCATCGCCAAGGCTATCACTCAGGGCCCTGCGTCCGTTGCTGCTGAATTGGAAGCCAACGCCGCTTCTATGAAGAGCCGCGCTACATCTACTCGCACAAATGACCCTGCTGTCAAGGCCAGACAGTCCAAGGTCACCGAGGCTGACCACAACCGCAAGTCTGACTTTGCTACCCGCATTGCTCTGCAGACCAAGGACATCAAGCTCCCTCTCTTCCCCACCACCACCATTGGTTCTTTCCCCCAGACCCAGGAGATCCGTATCCAGCGCAACAAGTTCACCAAGGGTGAGATCACTGCTCAGGAGTACGAGAAGTTCATCGAGAAGGAGATCGAGCACGTCGTCAAGCTCCAGGAGGACCTTGACCTGGACGTCCTGGTTCACGGTGAGCCCGAGCGGAACGACATGGTTCAATATTTCGGTGAGAGACTTCAGGGCTATGTCTTCACCACCCACGCCTGGGTTCAGAGCTACGGTTCCCGCTGCGTGAGACCTCCTATCGTTGTCGGTGACATCAGCCGCCCGGCTCCCATGACTGTCAAGGAGAGTGCCTATGCTGTCTCTCTCACCAAGAAGCCCATGAAGGGTATGCTCACTGGTCCTATCACCTGCCTTCGGTGGTCTTTCCCTCGTGACGATGTCCACCAGAGCGTCCAGGCTCAGCAGCTTGCTCTGGCCCTGCGTGACGAGGTTATCGATCTCGCCAACGCCGGTGTTAAGGTTATCCAGGTCGACGAGCCTGCCCTTCGTGAGGGTCTTCCTCTGCGCACTGGCCCGGCTCGCGAGGCTTACATCAAGTGGGCTGTGAATGCATTCAAGCTGGCCACTGCCGGTGTTGAGGACAACATCCAGATCCACTCTCACTTCTGCTACTCCGAGTTCCAGGACTTCTTCCACGCCATTGCTGCCCTCGACACCGACGTTCTGTCCATCGAGAACAGCAAGTCCGATGCTAAGCTGCTCAAGGTCTTCCTTGACCAGAGCTTCGACGCTCACATCGGCCCTGGTGTCTACGATATCCACTCCCCCCGTATCCCCACTGAGGAGGAGATCAAGGAGCGTATTGAGCAGATGCTTCAGTTCCTCAAGCCCGAGCAGCTCTGGATCAACCCTGACTGTGGCCTGAAGACCAGAACCGAGGCCCAGACCATCGGCCAACTGAAGTCTCTCGTGGCTGCCGCCAAGTTCTACCGTCAGAAGTACGCCCAGTAAATCTGAGCAGTACAAACCATTTTTCCTTGTTTCATTTCCCATAATGTGTTAATTGGATGGGGCGGCATATTTCAACCCGCCGCCCCTGGCACGGGAAGTTTTGTTTTATGACGATTACGAAGATGATACCAAAAGTTCAACATTCGGTTTCAAACGGGTTTTGCGGATTAGAGGGCACCAAAAGCGGGTTTACGGAGTTTCAACATATCTAACGATTTCAACATGGGTGCCGCCTATTAGGTGCCGAATCTTTCAACAATTTGATTCTCTCGTCCTTGTGAAGCAGTTGCTATCACTTGGACCTGGAGAATGAGAACTTTGTTCTACTGTAGAATCAGCTGTGAATATTACTTCGAGCTTTATGCTACATTAAACTCTTGCTTTTCACGTATATTAAGTAAATCGTAGCCAAAAACAGGTGATATGCTACGGAGAAAGATCTATGAGAAGGCACTCCTGTACTAACTATTAGTACATGATGATTGAGTATGCAAATTTACCGAGTGGGGATCTACTTCCAGGGATAATTTTCCTTTAATTAGAGCAATCTAATGGTGTATGTAATAGATTCCGAGTAAGAGTAGTCGATTCAAACGAGTATTTTCATTAGCATGAATAGATTGTACTCGGAACGAAGTAGGCTAAACTAATTGTTCACTATGTTTTCCGCCCTTTTTTGACGTTTTTTCTCCATTCTTTTCGATAATCGTTGATCTTTGCCCGACCTGCTTCCGTAGCCTTTTTTTTCCTCGCGTATGCTGCTCCCTTCTCCCAAACTTTTCTTGCCTGCTCCTCTCTCATTGCATCCCTTCTTTTCTTCGAATTGAGCTTATCCCTTGCCAGGCGTAGTCTTTTATGTTTTCCCACCTCGTTGACTCAAGCACTAGCCAATGCCGGCGCCATCAACTCTCCTTCTTTCAGCCTTTGGTCCGATAATATCCTGTTCGGCGGCGTTGACAGATCAAAATACAATGACACCTTGCAAACCTTCCCCATAGTCGATGTCTCCCATCTCTTAAAGGCCTTTCGTATTAATATGGATGGCCTATTGGTTAATGGGTCCAGCCAGGCTTCGGACACGTTCCCACTTGACGCTCATATCGACACCTCCTGGTTTGTGACATACGTGCTCAAGTCGGTGGCACAGGCCTTGTGGGCACATCTAGGCAATGTATATGCCCCGGATAAATGGAGACGAGTGAACTTTACCTGCAGTTCAGTCAGCGAGAGCGTAACCATCGGATTCAAGTTCGGTAACTTGAATCTCGAATTTTATCTCCACAAATTCATCGCGTATGACAAGAACGTGACCATCCTTTACGATGATCCATCGCCCCGTGTGACATTTGATGATATCGGTGATACTTGTTGGCTGACAATCTGGGAAAGCAGGCTTGAGAAAAAAGAGCTCTCGGGGGAGAGGAGCATCATCCTGGGTACTAACGTCATGAGCTTGACTTACTCAGTCTTCGACTTTCAAAACGATGAGGTATCATTGGCAAAGCGAAACTGGGACGACTCACCCTCCGATATCATCGAGATCACAAAGGATGGCGTACCCGGGGCGAAGAGGAATGGAACGAACAAGACCGGGGCAAAGAAGAATGCGGCTACTAGTACTTGCGTTGGAGGAGAGCTGGGCATGGTTGTGTTGGTTGCTGCTATCATACTGATTATGGGCTTTTAATGTGCTTCTTGCTTTGCCTCCTCCAGTCGTTCGTGTTAGTGGTATAACCTAACTAGATCAAGTGATAATCGATGAATTTTCCTACTATTCTTAGGCTGAAATTCATTAGGTCAATGGCTAACTAGAAGAACGTCTATATAGAAATGTGGATAGCCACCGCAAACTGGAATGATTTGTGACTCATTAGACTAGTAGACATTCAGAAAGTTCCGTTTGGCCCCCAATTTATTAAAAAGATCCTTGTCGTGCGGGTATGTCTCCGGTACAACTTGCGAACAAGTTACCAGCGTTAATAATATTCAAGAAGCGGCTGAATCAGATAATGAAACGTCGCAAATTTCCGAGGTTTCAGCACGGCTCTTAATGCGAACTATTAATTTAGCAGCCCGGCACTGAACAATAAATACAGATGCACCTCGCAAAGACCAGGGATTTCCACTAAATGCCCCCCGAGCTTGCCGATTAGCGCGTCTTGGCGAGGCTCCAGGTCGGGCTGAGTGACCAGTCAAATTGCCCTAATATGAGGCTCGAACGGACTACCGTCTGCACCTAGGAATGGTTTAGTATACTCGTAGGGTCTCTGGCATTTTCTGTTGCCGCTAGCCTACTCACTAGACTATTTTGGTCCCCCGTTCTTTCGTAGCCGGAGATGAGTTCGTTCGGCTCTTTCGCCCGGGGCTAGGCAGAGAATTTAATAAGTCCGCAGTCTGCTAAAATCTAGGATCGTTTTCTTTTCCTTTTCCTCCTCGTATTCATCCGCTCCCAAGCTTTTTTGTCAGACCCTTATTTTAACATCTACACGTCGATCATCATGCGGAGTGGGTCAGCTTGGTTGCTTGGCTTGGCTGGTGCAGCCTTGACCAACGCGCTGGCTTTGGAAAAAAGAGACAGTCCTGCTGTCCTTGCAGTGCCTGTCGTGCAGAGCCGAGATACTTCGCGCCGGATCTTGAAGCGATCGGATACTGTCGATATCGACTTTAACACCAATGACAAAGTATGTTAAGACTCAATCTGATCTCTAAGTCCTCAAGTGGCCCAGGCTGATACATTTCAGACCATGTTTCTTGAAATCAATCAATGGAGGTTGAATTTTACCCTTGGAACTCCACCTCTGCCATTTGAAGGTTACTTGGACACACTGAGCAATGGTTTCTGGGTCATTGGCCAAGATGAGCAATGCCAGGACGGTGACTTTTGTGATCAAGGAAAATATGACTTGAAAAATTCAAGCACTGGGAAAAAGCTTTCCGAATCATTCACATATAGTGACTATGGGTCCACAATAGAGGGTCTCGCGGTAGCGGACATTCTAACAATTGGGAATATCAAAGTGGACAATATGACGTTTGGAGTTCTCAACACGAACGTTGAGAATGGTTCAACTTCAAGTAAGTCAGCGAAGGCAATATCTAATATAATGACCGTTATTGACTCTGGCTCTACTAGATAACATCGGCATTGGATATGGAGATGCATCCACCACCACTTTACCCCAAGTTCTAGTTGATGCTGGTGCTATAAACTCTCCGGCTGTCAGTCTCTGGAACGGTACGGTCTTGTTTGGTGGCGTCAACAAGGCCAAATACGAGGGAGACCTTTACACATTTGATACTGTTATGGGCAATAGCTCCATAAAAGCCCTCCGTATTAACATGGACGGCATCTCAATCAATGGAAGCTCGGAAGCCTCAGACGAATTCCCGCTTGATGCTGTATTCGATGTTGAACTTTCTAACACCTATGTTCCCAAGTCAGTGGCGCAGGCCTTGAATGCCCAAATTGGCGTGACCAATGCGCCGGATCAAACTGGGCAGGTCAATTTCTCCTGCAAAGCGGTTCCTCAGGATACGACCATCACTTTCAAGTTCGGAAAGTTGGATTTCGAATTCGATTTAAACACGTTCATTAGCCGGGGCAGTGCTGATCCTGTGGAGCCTTGGGTCGACCTCAGCGACAGTGACTCATGTTATTTTGAAATTCTGGAGAACGTCTTCAGTGATGCCTATGATGGAAGCATCTTCTTGGGATCTAATTTCATTAACCAGGTTTACTCGGTATTTGACCTTGAAAATGACCAGATCTCACTGGCAAAGCGGAATACGGACAATGCCCCGGATGACATTGTTGAGATTTCATCGGGCAAGGACGGTGTTTCTGGATCGAAGGACTCGGCCGGTACACGCGTTGGAGGAGATTTGAGCATGAATGCCTTGGTGGCTGCTACCGCTATGCTGATCATGGCCTTTTGATATCTGCATCTTCCTTAGATCATTCCAGCGAAGATGTTGACCCTACGACCTAATTAAAATTTGAACTTGAATGTATGAATCAATGATCTTATCCATTATTACCATTACAATTGCAGCTTGCGTGTAGTAGAATGCGCTAATTTCGCATTGAGATAAATTACCCCATAAACGACGCAGACGTTACAAACTCCTATGAACCATGATTCCACGTACTAAGATGGTAACTCCATACTCCATGAGATGCAAGGTAATGCCTCACATCCAAGAACACCAGGGCACAACAGCTCCTCTTCCAGCAACCTGATTCTCGCCGAACTTTTCAACGTACCACTTCCGTCCCCATCGTGCGTGAGGCAGCATATTAGCAACTGCGTTGACGAGAAAGACAATCGCCGGCAAAGGCAGAGGCAGTCCGAATCGATCCGTGATAGAGGCAAACGGTGTCAACCAAGGGGCTAACATAAACGGGGGCGAAACGGTGGTTGCAGCGCTGCTGAACTTGGTGGACGCAGAAAGAGGATAAACTGCAAGGCCAGCAATGGCAAAGCCCGTCCACTCGAGCCACTCGAAGACGTAATGCGGGTACAGAATGGAGCGGAAGAGTCCCTGCGTGGGAGGGATCACGTAGACTTTGTTGTACCTGTTACCGCCATTTGCAGAACCAGGTGTGCCGGAGTCCGACTTCTTTGCGGAACGTTGCTCAACTTCGGATCGTCTCATGTGGAAAAGAGAGGTCTCTGAGTAGATATTGCCAGCCATCCCAACGGCAAATAGCGCGGTTCCGAGGAAAGGCAGCGCCGCCATCCACGAAGGAGAAGAAAAAGAGTGAATTGTCTCCGCTCCATTGGTCACGAATCCTGGGATGGAAATTTCATGGCCACGAATCCAGCCAGCTAGACAAGCCGAGTTGAACCAGTTGAACAAGACTGCACTGGACACGACAAACAGGTGCATGGGCGACATGCTCGGCGCCGAGAAAAAGGGCGAAATGATAGCGCGGTTGGCATAATGAATGCAGTAAAGTGCCGCAACAAGCTGGTTGGCCACAGGAAGCTCAGAGAATGATGGCGATGTTGAGATGCCGAGGTTGTAGATCAAGTTGAGGGGACCGGCAATCTCCATCAGGAACCATCCGATGCGACCGGGCATGTTGAAAATGGAGTTTAACATGGACGTCTTGCCTGCTGGGTGCCATGAGGTCATCCATGGTATGATGCAGACCTAAGAAAGGGGGTTTAGCTGAAGGGATCTCGAGGACTGGATTTTCGGGATTGGCTTTATTTACATACCACTGGGAAGTATTGAAAGACTGTGAGAGCGAAGTGATAACCCACTGGGGAGACGGGGTAGAACTCTGCCGGTTCAGGCAGAATGGCCTGGACAGTGGAAAGGGCTATGCCCATGATGTGCTTGAATATTTTTGAAGATTGTCAAGGGGGAGAAATACGGCGGGGGAGTAACGACTTGTTTAATGGAGGATCGAGAGAAAGTGCCAGTGATGTAACAATAAAGACCCGATGTGGAAGGCGGTCATGGATAAGCTTTGGCCTTGCATTTCGGCAGTTGCAGAGAAGACTTCGACAATCCCTGCAAGCTGCATTCTAGTGGAACTCAACTAGTTACACTCTACTGTACTCGGATGGAAAATTGGAGATTGAATTGGTGAATTGGAGGGATTTCCGACCATCTGTCAGGCTGCCCTGCCTAATCTTTAATCCGCTCTCGTATCCATATCTTCTTTCTCAGCCCTGGTTTTACCCCTACGCTCGTTGATGAAGGCTTCGATCTTGGCCTTGAGCTCAGTATCTGGAAAATGTTAGACGGGCGCAAAGTAGATGAAGTAGGGTGAAAATAGTGAATCTTACCGGGTATAACATCCTCCATCTTTAGTGGCACACGGTTGAACGGATCGTGTGGGTCACTGAGCAAGTGCGAGCGGATGGTAGAACGATCGATCGATGTCCGCGAGTTGGGAAGAATAACTGGGTCCTCCATCAGGGTATACATGAGAGGATCTAGAGAAAGTTAGTAAATTTCCACCAGACATTGAATACGGTGTCAACTTACCCAGGAAATCGTCCGGGATCTCGCCCAGATCTTCCTCTGCCTGGTCATCCTCTGCCTTGGCTACTTGAACCTTCTGCTGTAATTGACCCCAACGATGCATCTCATCCTCTCCCTTCAACGACCACTTTCGCATAATCTCGGCCGCCTTTTCGAAATTGGCAGGCTTGTAGGATCGGCCGTCCCGAGCGACAGCAACAATGAAGTTCTGTTTTGCCATCAGATTGAGATACACATCGGTGATCTCGCTGAGTAGTGCTCGGGGGTTAAACCCATATTCTGAGAGGTTGTCAACACGCAGGGTGGAGCTCTTGGGCCCGACCATAGCGTCGAGGTTATAATCAAGCATATCGGCCAATCGTTGAACGATTTCAGGCATTGTAAATGAATCCGCCAGAGCCTCGGTGAATAGTTTCAACATGGCCACAGTCTCGTTCGTCAACTGCATGTATGACTTGGCACTCCGTTGTGCAGTGGCCAAATGTTCCTCTCGTTGTTGGCGGGTAGCTTGGTCCATTGTGCTACCATCTCTGTTCAGCTCGGTCTGGGTGCTGTGAATGGTCTTGAAGGCACCAAATGACTCGTCAAGCACGTATGTCACATCGTTGAGAAGCATGTTGACGAACTGAACGAAAAAGTCAAGGTTCTGGCTGGCCTGAATGGAAAGCTTTTCTCGATAGAGAGGATTAGGCCAGATGCACTTGATAATCTGGAAAATCTCATAACGAATATTGAACTTGTCGAAGAACTGCGTATGTGTACCGGTGTGCTCCGCCTCAATATAAAACTTCATCACGGCATGCAAAAGATACTCGTTGGCAAACCCAAGAGAATTCAGCAGGTCCACCAGCACGCCCCGGGCACCACCAGGGCGACTCCAGGTGCCGCGGAACATAATTGAGACGAGACCAGCCTTGAGGTAAGGGTTCTTGATGTAGGCCGAGCTTTCCAGAAGGGTTATGCAAAGAATAACCAACTCATCTCCCTGAGTGGCGGTGATGATTTGGGGCATACACCACATGATGAATTTGAAGTTGCTGACGATGTCCTCTAGGAAATACTCTGGGAGGCATTTGAAGATCTCGGGCTGTTCCTCGGGGAGCGGCAACTTGATGGACTGTTTGGGGAAATTGGTGCCGGAGACAAGTCTCAGCAGCCAAACGGCGACGTACCGCATGAACAACATCGAGCGAGCCTGCCACTGGTCGTCGAAAAGAACACCTTGCAGACTGTACTTCAAGGCTAGTCCAAGATCAAACTTATCCTTGTATCGCTTGAGAGCTTGTTCGTACATGCGCAATTGGCCAGGGTTGCCTGACCACCGATGCCGCTCAAGTTCAAACTTGGTGATGGACGACTCCATGTGACGAAGGTCTTTCTCCAGCTGTTCCAGTTTCTCGGTCAATGACTCGCTGCCGTAGTGATGGGCAGCAACTGTTAAGAAAAAGACCTCGGTAATGAAGTTCGATGTACCATCTGCCTTCTTGGAATAGAAGGCGTCGGAGGCATGCTGATCGGCGTTAATCTTGGTCTCCTCTCGCATGTCTACCCTTGAGTCCCGGTGGAGGTACTCGGCATCGATTCTATCGATCTTGGTGAAGTTTGCATCCATGAATGGCTCGCAGAGCTGATCAAGACATGTGGTGATGTTAAACATAAATCCATCCGAGGAGACGGTCTCTGGATCAACTTGCATAGCCCTTCGCTTGTGATTGATATTCAAAGCAGCCGCGAACCAATCAAGAACCCGCTCGCGAGCCTCTTTCGAAGCACGGATAATGTGGTTAATAACATCGAGCAGATCAGAGCTAAGTAACTGTTGTGTCATCCGCAGTGATCGCTGTGCGTTCAGGATATATGCTTGGTCCCGACTTTTGGGGTTGGAGAAATATGACATGGTGACTTTGCCCTGGAGTGGTGAGAGGCGGAACCAGGGTCCCAGAAGAGTAACCTTCTCAAATTGGGCTGGGTCTGTCGAGTGGTTGAAAATGGAAGACTCTGTGATTGCAGCCGCTATAGCGGGTTGGCGGACGAGGTTGCGAAGGGCCTGGGAATTTTGTCAGCTTTCAGTACTTGGTGGAGGCGAAAGTGTTCGACAAACAATTGCGTATGGCTTGTAATCATCATTAACGTCCTTGTTCGAGAGCTCCACGCTCAATTCCTCGACCGCGGCAATGAAAGCCGGCTTGATGCCCTCGTCCTCGTCAAATCTCCGAACAGCCTCGCTTATGAAATCCAAGTCCACGCCCTTGTCATCCTCGGGGTCCAATAATAAGTGCGACGCCAATGGCGACCGTTCTGGAGTGTCCATTCTAGAATTTAGATGTCAGTTTCAAGAATTTCACAAGGTGGCCAGGCGATCATCATGCATACCCAAACATCTCCGGCATAGTCATTGCGAAAATGCAGTAACTCATACATAGTCGCCTCGCTTCGCAAAGAACTTCATATTTCGGGTCGTCGTCTCGTGTTCGCTTAAATTGCTTTTGAAGCTTCGTAATACGCTTCCAGCACGGTAGGAGATAATTAAGTGGGCCGTGGCCCTCTGTTTTTGATGCCGCCTCCAGGAGAGCCTGGTCCAGCATAGCTGTTTCGATGCGCAGTTCCTTGCCCTCATCTTGCAGCTCACTTTTGAGTCCAGGGAGATAAACACGTTGGTACTGCCCTTCCTCTTTCAGGGTCAACCTGAAGACAGCTCCCAAAGTCCGGTCTTCGAAAGTTTCAATGGTTTCGATTTTGGCGGGTGGGGGAGTCCCGGCGTTCGAAGGTGCGGTAGATCTTGGTCGTTCCGGAGTAGCAGCTGGGGAAACAGCTGGTGTGATCTTTATGCGCTTTCCATCTGGATGTTTTGGTGTCTGTGCAGCTGAAGAAGAGGCGCTCGGAAACTGGGGGGACGGCTGAGTTGCCCGCAACGGAGAGTGGGAGGGAGATGCGTGAGAGGAGCCCGGCGGCGAGTCCGCTGCGCCGTCGCCAGAAGCAGGAGCCGGGTTGGGATTTGAAAGCTTTGCGAGACGCTTGTTGCGGATCTGGAGCATCAAGTCAGCCACCGCAGAGAAACGAGAGACAGGAAGGAAACGAGGTCGGAAGTGAGATAAGCTGGGGGATCGACTAACCTTATCCGCATCGGAGAGTGAGTCTGACATCGCGAATATCAAAATGATCCACCGCAATGAGAGTTAAGGTCAAGCTGGTGCGGCTGCTTGGTGCGGGGATGTGTGAAAGGCGCAGCTTTGAAGCAGGTGAGGATCGTGGTAGACCCGCCACATTTATTAGACGAAACAACGGACGGCACGAAGGACAGGGCGACGCCAAATACGGATAATAACAAAACAAATGGCGCAGAGGACCTGAAAATCAAAACCAAGCGAGAGTGGTTTGAGGGGACGATGCGAGGGGAGGGAGATTCGGTGGTGGTCGCCGAGATTCGCTCACATCGCCTTTGACTAAGCAGGCTCGGCATCGCTTGAGGAGTTTTGTATACTTCTTCCTTGCGATCTTTGAGCTTGAATTAAGGGCTAACTTGGGGATATTTGTAGATTTATACACTCCAGGTATATTATACCCCTTATTCTCATTAATCAAATACTCATAAGACTCCCATCTTCATCAGGAAGATCGCTGGGTACGACGAGTACACCAGCACTAGCAAGATCAACACTGAGATGAGATGGTTTCTCCGTAGAGAAACCCGATGCATTTCAACGAGACAATGTACACAAGTGGAATGTAGGAAATAGAAGAAAAACCAATGACGCCGCCCATCGCGCATGTGCTATTGACATCTCCGCTGCAAAGAGAACAGAATGGTGGGTGCAATTCCAATTATCCGCCCGCGGGCTCAGATTCTACCTCTCAACTTCTCAAATCGTCGACAATTCGGTAACTCCATCGCTCGAGCCTCCTTCATCTTCTCAATGTCCGGGAAGAACCAGCCCTGGGCGTCTTGGATCTTGCGTTCCCGTTGATTCACTTCATTCTCGCATTCAAATCGGAGAGCTCTCACGTGGTCGGTCTCGACTTGTTTGTCCAGTTGCTTGAATCTCCGCGCGCTGAAGTCATCCACTTCCAGCGGATTCACAAAATAATTAAGGTTCAAGTTGGGCGTGGTGCGGCCCATTGTGTGTGGCGGTTTCGCGGTGTCGAATCGGTAAGATGGTGTAACTGGGGGCGAGGAGGAAAAGAGCGAGGAGAGAAGAGGGAGAACGAAGAGAATGAGAAGAGGGGCGAGCTGGCGGAGCAGAGTCCAGCCGTCCATGTTGCCTTGTGTCTGTCCAGCGGCGTTGGCAGCAGGTCTGCGACGAGGTACGCCTCCTCCAAATTGGTGTACACGGAATCCGGGGCCTCCGTTCATGTTGAACACAAAACCGGGACCACCTAGAAGGGCGAAGTTAGTCTTCATATAAGGAACAACAGCAATCATGATGCCTTTGAAAGCAGGCCATCCCGAAAGAGAGTATCAAACGGTTGGAACATGGTGCCAAACAGCTCAGCGCATTCTGGGGATTTCATACCAAAGCCGCCGCCACCCATTCCTCCAAATCCACCACTGAAGAATCGATTGAACAACTCTTCTGGGGATATTTCTTCCTCAAATCCTGGGCGTCCTCCTGATCGTGGGAATCCACCACCACTGAATCCACTGAAAGGCGAGGCGCCACTGGAGGCACTCGGGCCGGGGTTGAATCTGCTATCGGGGTCCCCTCCAAACTTATCATAGCGAGACTTTTTATCTTCGTCCGAAAGGATCTGGAAGGCGCGCGAAACCACTGCAAAGAGAGTGTTAGACAGGCAAACATGGCCAATTCAGTCGGGGTAACCACTCACTCTTGAAGGCCTCATCAGACCCATCGTAGCCGTTCTTGTCGGGATGTGTCAACAAAGACTGTTTCCGGTATGCCTTTTTGATCTGACTGTCTGTCGCCGACCGTTCAACAGACAAGATCTCATAGAAATCCGTGGCTCCGCATTTTCGAATTCGGAGGACGGCCGCCTTCTGCTCGACTGTGTACTTGCGGTCTTGGTTGCCCTGGTTATGCTCGTGCGATCGCGCGCCACCATTCGCGTCGGATCCTGACGCTTTGGCAGATGACATGGCAATCGATGTTGAAAGAGAGTGACACGGAGTGAGGCCGTTGCGGGCGAGAGAGCGAGGGGAGGAGAGAGGGCGCAAAGGCGGAGATGGGTGGCGTGGAACCGCGGACTAGGGGGATTTCCAATTCCCCAAATAGAACCGACAGAGGTAGTCGGGTCGGTGTAAACGCGACCTAAAGAATCGAGAGGTCGGTTTCGATGAAATGGAAAGCGGGCGTGGGGAGTGGCGGAGGGAAAAGCATCGTCTTAGGTGTCTTTGCCAAGCAACCGGAACGTCCAATGCGCCGCGGTATACTCACCCACTCTTATCTCTGCTCTCTGCACTCTACTCTGCTCGGCACTCCCACCCAGCACAACCACATCTTTCTACTCAACTGGACAGACTTAAACCTAGGCCTGTGTCTTTGAATCCCATCACATAAACCTCCGAGGCACATCGCAACTCATTGGACCTTTCCAACCACACACCACCAACCAAGTCCACCATGTCCAAGGACTCCACCATTGAAGAGGCCAAGCAGTCGCTGGTCCAGCGCTTTCGCGCCTGGGGTGGTAAGTTGAGAAATTTATATCTGAAGCTTCCAATCGGTATGCCCAACATTTCCTCAATTTACTGATTTATCTCTCTCCAGAAAACTCCTTCCCACCAACCGTCCTTGCTTCCCTCATCTTTGCGCAACATGCGCGGCCATACCAATTCTTCCCCATGCTCTTCCCGCCCGTCCTCCTTTTCACTAGCTATGCAAACCTTTCAGGGTTCAAGACTGAGAGTGCCGGAATTAGCGCAGCTTGGTCTGGCCTATACCTGCTACTCGCGAGCCGACGGAAACAGCCCATCACTAAGAAGTTCGGAACTCGCGGTATCGTGCGCGGAGCGACCATGGGTCTTTGCTTGGTCAACATGATCGCAGGAGGACTGGCGTACACCCTTGGAAAGAAGGATCAGGAGGAAGAGTCTTCAAAGTGAGCTGACGAAAAGCTGGCTCGGGGTGGACACTTGTCTCAAGATGCTTGTGCTGTGTCTCACGATTGTACGATATGTAATTGAAAATGGTCGAGCGGCATAATTGGGAGGAGTCAAAAAAAGGGCGTTGTTGAGAGTGGAAATCGAGATCGTCATGTATATCTGTAACATATTCCATAGCTTTAGGACATGCCGAACCAACATGGCATGCACCGTGAATTCATTCCTCCAACAAGACCCATTCAGCGTGCTACTACGTAGTAGTGATTTACATAGCAGCAGCATAGTACCGTGACTATCGAGAGTACTCGGAAGTTCCGGATTTTCAAATATATTACTGCCCAGGTGCTCATAGCAAGATGCTAAATCCTGGTGCTTGGGCTGTCTCTAGTATACGGCTTCTCCGCCAGAAGATACTGGCGTACATTTTCTGGAACCAGCCATTCCAGGTCCTCTACAGCACCGTGAATCGCATCTCGCGCACGAGTAGAGCTGACCGATGGATCACCAGGCTTTCTTCCTTCGACAAGTTGGATCTTCTGCGCCCATTCCCTTGGTCCGCCCTCAGCCTCTCGATCACCACGAGCAAGCGCGCGCACAAATTCTTCTTGGTCCTCCCGACTGCCCCATTCGTCACTTGGCCGCATTGTCACGCGTAAGCGATGCTTTGAAAATAACGTGGCTAATGGCTGTAATGTGTGTTCGGGTGGGTAGTATTTCGTATTAAAGATGCGGATCAGGGTATCGTAGCCGGTGAGATGGATCTGTTCAAGAGGACCGGAATAGCAATCGGATGCCTCGATTGCCGTCGCCTTATCAACAAAGTAAGGCTTTTTGGTGACGCAGATATCAATTGCTGGGAGATCGTCATTAGAGCGAAGTCCCTCGGGGAAGTTGGTCGCTAAGTGGGAGCGCAAGTCGTGCGCGAACAGCTCCATCATGGCGAGTCGGTCCTCGAAGGAGGCTGGTTTTGAGGGCTTGTCTGCATTTTGTGTCGCGAGGAGGAGAAGGAGGCGAGATCTAGGGTCGAGATGTTCTTGTAGGGCGGAGCTAGCTATGCGGAGGTGGGCGCGAGTCGGGGGATTGAAAGACGAGTCCAGCACAAAGAGAGTCTTTGCTGGCGGAGATCGTTCGGGAACGCTGCTTAGCACTGCAAAATCCTTTGAGGATGACGCGAATTGCTTTAGCAGTGAGCTGTACTGCGTGCGCAGGGCTTGAAAGGAAGCCATGGAGTTGATGCGGAGAATGGGATGGATCAGCCCGAGGCACCTTACTAGTAATGTTGATGTGATGATGATAAGAGATAAGCCCCGCCACAATACCCTGCAGGTAGCCTCGGGGATGTCTCAGGGTCTCCTTCTCCACACTTTTCCTTCCAATGATCGCATCGACCGCAGCAATCCTAGCTGCGGCTGAGACGCGAATATACTTCTGGGTGGCTGTGCACACCTGTTCGCTTATATCCATTCCAGTGGACAACACGAAGAGAAACCATTCCTAAACACAAATTCACCTCAGATGGAGAACCAGTATTCCTCCCTTCGAGAAGCATGCGCCGATCCAGATGCACTATTCGCGATCCCACAAAATGACTTATTGCAACTAGTCTACCGGGATTTCTCGGCGGATGTTGACCGTCTAAAACGGGCTTATTCGATTCGCGATGGATGGGACCCCCCTGATTTTCCATCTCCGTCATACATCCTTTACAAGGAGAATTACGATGAGGTCAATAGAACCCTGGTGGGGGTTCTCTCCCTGCGTTGGATCCATCTGGAGCAATACGAAGCCTTTGTGTCGTCGCAACCATCTGAAGCTCAACTAACAAGAGAATCGTTCGACTGGATTCGAGGCTTCTATACGCAGACGATCAATGATTCGAATACCCTATACGCGCTAATCATGTCCATTGTCATCAATGATCTGGGGAAAGACCCGCAACTAGCGTTGGACTATGAAGAATCTACCGGCGAAGACATTTCGCATATCAACCATGACGCAGTTCTTCTTAAAGCATGTAGTGTTGGGCTCATTGGTTCTCTCGAAAAGTTACCTTGCCGAGACAGAGAAGATATCGTGCGCGCAATTGAACTCGGCGCGACGTTCAACTTTGGCCAACTAGCACAAGCAGAGAATGTTCCTGTCAGTCTGACAGGTCTCCTGAAAATGAAGTGCAGCCCTCGCAGCTTCCAGCTCCGATTCATAGAGCAATTATTAGATATTGCCGGAGCAGCAGGCCACATGGACTGGACGTGCGCCAAGAAGCTCACTCAGCCGATCTTTCAATCTTATCAAAACGTCTATGATGCTTGCCAGGGTATTATTTCAGGAAGTTTGGACATTCGCGGTGGATATGATCTCATTCTCACTCGACGGGCACAATTTCTTCATAATCAAGGTTTCCGGCTCCTCTGCGTGCAGGGGTCCTCGAGTGATCGCGCCTTGATACGGATATTTTGCATGGGAAATGCGAACACTCTGGAAAAGGCAAAGCTTTTCGAAGATGCGTGGGATTGCCTCGATAACGCAAATAGAGAGAACCTCGTTCGTGGCTTGAATATTGATGGGAATAGTGGGCAACCGGCTGTACAACCGACATATATGCCTGCATTTCTGAGTCGAATTACCAGTAGAGGATCCTTGGCATATGCACTATGTTACCTCTCGCGCATCTTGAATGTCATTGAGCCTCAGGATCCGTCAACTCTCGTCATTGAAAGGAGTGTGCTGGGGGTGATGAAACAATTTGTCGAGACTGGAATTTTCGATCAAGATCCTACTATTTTAGAAAGTGTTGATATACCAGAGAGTGTTGTCGCACAGACAACATTATACTAGATTCCATATAGATACATACCCACTCCATCCCAGCCTAGATTGGTAAAATATATTCGGACATGGTCAATCTTTTGGAAATTGAGAGGAAAAATATATGATCTTGAATACAACAACGCTGAACAACAGCACGAATCATTGCAGTGACTCAACATTGGTCTGACCGACAACGGGGATTTTCCGAGGAGCAACCGGGAGAGCCGAAGGAGGAATGGAACCAACACCAGGAGGCGGAGGTTGGCTCTTCGGTTGGTAAAGCGACCGTGTCTGATTAACATCGCTTTGGCTGGCCAGACTGATTTTAAGCCAGTCATTCGGAGTAGCCTGTTCCTCCAACGAGCTCCGCATACGAATGACACACTCACGATACAGACAATTCGTTTCGAAGCGCCAGCTACATAACAGAGACCGCAACATGCCACCCTCGCGACCGGCAATCAAAGCGACCACAGGTGGCCTCTGAGCAGCAATCACTGTAACGGTCAAATCACCCGTATCAACAATGGTGAATAGGCGATGCGAGTCGGGGATATTGTGCTTCACTCTCTGCTGTTTCCAATGTTCTGGCCCTTCGGGGTCTCCGTTTTCATCGGGACGCTCGATTCCCATTCGAAGCTTCTCATGTCGCAGGTCCTTGGAGAAAATGGAAGAAGATGCAGAGTATGAAAGCCGAGCATTGTAATTGCCATATATCGCCTTCTCAATTTGTCGAAGTGTCATTGTACCTTCGAACCCTATCAGATGACAGGAAACACCGGAAGATCCGCCGTTGCAAAGCTGACGCACTGCTAGTGGGCTAAACCAGGATATCACCCATCCGACGCCAACGAATATAGCCATTCCCAAAAGATAAGAACCGACGTTGATACTGGTAGTTTTGTCGGTGGTGTTGTTTGCCATTGCTAGTGATATAGCCGAGGAGAAGAGTCCAAATCCGGTGACGAAGAACCATACGCCTGCAAAAACGACGGTTTGTGCTAGAGTTGCCCGAAAGCTGGTCAGGTCCTGGGCATATCGCATTCTGGGAAACCCCTTCCACCGAATGGGAATACCCCGACAGCGATCAGTTATGACAGTGGGCGTGAACTTGTCATTGCCAATTCCGACCACATCGCACATCGGATCTATATCCCATAGGTGAGTGGCATATTGATCGGGATCCGCAATGTTCCGCAGAAGAGTATCACTGCTCGCGACGGCATACTTCGCTTTGGCTTCGGGATTCTGCTCATTTTCGCCATAGTTTGGCCACAAGCAGAGCAGACGTTCAAGTAGATGATTGCTGTCGTTGACAAGAGACAGTCGTGCGACAGCTTGAAACACATCTTCGTTATCATCAGGAGTGAGCCGATAGGCTAGCAGTCCCATGGCGGCATATGCTAACTCCACGGTACTCTCACCCCGGGTGTCTTTGCCAGATGTCAGTTGGGCCAAAGCCTGGATGGCAAAGGTGAACAGCTGCAGCTCGCTCAGCTTGGTTCGGTTCGTATAGTGGTTGACAAGGTGTGTGATTGCATCTTCATGGGTATCCCATTCCTCGTCGCGAGCCAAGTGGGAGCGAGATGGATGGCCTGCCCAGAAGCTGTTATACATGTCAGTTAACAAGACATTGTTGATTCGGATAACACCATTTCCTTGCATGGCCTCGAATGGTGAAATGCAATATCGGATCTTATCAGCTGCGAGTAAGACTTCGGGCAGAGTCCAGATGCGTCGGCCCCAAATCAGCTTGTCTTCCGGGCGATCGTCGGGTAGGACAACATAGACACGTTTTGCGCATCGTACAGCATCACAAATGGAATTGATGTCCTTTGTCATTTCCGAGTCGGCATGCATGATTGGGTTCACCATATTTCCATTTTTGTCCTTGACTGGAGGATCCGATGCGACACAGTCCATGTCAAGCCAGAAAGCTTCCATGGGGGGATCCCTTTCGTCTCGACGTGCGTTTTCGTGTTCCAAAACTGCTTCTGCGACCCGGTAAAAGAACGGCCTCAATCTCTTGTCATCTATCCCCAGGAAATTGGCCCGAGAAAAACTGAGGAAGACGTATGGCTGAAGCATGCCAGTGTGCTTGTCGCGAAGTTCGTCCGTCATTTTCACAACCCACCTGCCGGTGGATTTGTCTTTGACCACCAGCCGCCGGGGGATCATCAGTTTGGTGATTGTAGATTGTGGCTTCTTGTTGTTCGGCGACTGGTCTAGGATATTGACTGCGTGATGGGGCCATTCCCAGTGGACGTTATCATAATCTTCATAAGAGCCAGCTGCACCTGAGTCGCTCCAAGGTGCAGTGACAACTTGAACTGACAACATGACTTGGATGATCCAGGCAAGCAGCAGGGTGAGTACTGTCGAGGCAATCCAGTGTATAGTGGTCTGAAAGATTCTCCGTGCAAGGCTCATTTTCTTCCACTGGATCTCCTCAGCCTTTTCATCAACCTCATCCACAAAACCACCATCGTATTTGTCAAATCGGAAAGGGTTCAAACAAAGCTCGGAAAGCCAAACAACAAATGGTTTATTGCCTTTGATAGTGCTGTGACCCCAGTGACGCGGTCGAGTATCATGTTGGGCATCGTGGGTGGCTTGAACAATCAGTCGGCGGGGTATCTCTTTTGTTGTGCTGTAATAGGTATCGAGATCTGGGTATTTCTCATGGTCATTTTCACCGACGATATTGAGATATCGTCGCTTCTTTAGTCCTCGATTTCCGTGTTGAAGCTCATTCATTCGGTCTTCAATCGCGTCCGAGTCCAACTTGGGGCGCCGATATCGAACCCCCGCCGTTCGGTGGTGACTTCCGTCATATTGATGCTCCAAATGAGTCCTCCATACATCCCTTTCATGCTTTTCACTTTCCACGGAGGAATGAGAAGAGCCCATGCTGGCGAACGAAGTTTCAGTTTGTAAAACAGGCCAAGCTGGGCATACTCAGAAAAAGAAGTAGCGACGGTTCAATCTGACCTCGACCGGCCGTGCGGGGCCACGAGAGAGCTTATATCATTTTATTCTTCAGCAAATATTTGTAACCCCTTGAATTGGAATTTCAGGGGCGTCAGAGCCGCAATTTCCAAGGCTTTTTGTGCCGTAAGTACGTTCCGGCTAGCATACTGTGCGAAGAGTGCATCTGTCAAACAGGTCGCATGGTAGACCCGCCAATCCAAGGCCTGGATTGTGGTCTCCAGGCGCCTCGAGAGCATGCTTGGGCCGCATGTTCTGCTCCTCTTCAAGTTTGGCCCCAACATATCGAATTGAATACGGAGTAACCTTCCTTAGGGGTGCTGTCAGCTACGCTAGCGCGGGATTAGCTTTGCGGGTCTCGAACTGTGCGGAACTTTCACCCAAGGAACCCTGTATTAGCTGAAGCAGACAAGGTCATGGACCTGAAAGAGACACGACGTTCGAAAATATCAAACTTGTCACTGAGGCTATGAAGAATACAGAACAAGGAGGGAGCGTGTTGACCAAGACCATATGTCATGAATTGAGCGAACCTCGTATCCGCTGGAGGTTGACTAAACAAGCCGGCCGCTTTCCTATTTCTGAAAAAGGCTATGATGCATTAGTCTTGAGTTGCGGCCCGCCATCTAGGACCTCCTTTGGACTTCACTGGTTGAATCAAACGGGCTAAGCATTGACAACTGTGTTGGTGCCAACCCTAAACTAGTCGTGTAGCCGTGTCGTCGCTGCAGAGGAGCGGGGCGCAATTTCCACCCCTCTGGATGACCAGACCACTTACGGGAAAAGATGATCCTTGTCTAGGCCAGAAACGGTAAGAGGTGCCGTCCCGTGAGCACTATTCATGGAGTCGATATTTCATCGTTGCTTTTTTCATGTTGTGACAACCTATCACAGGAACGCCTTGTCGTGGACGCATCTACGGGTAAGCAGCCACAAACTTGAACTTGCCTTGGGGTCCAAATAATTGGAATCAAAAAGCAAGCAATTTTTATGACTAGGAATATGGCTCTTTTTTGCCTTTGAATTTTGTGTTTAGGGAGTACGAAATCATTTTATCCTTCGGAGGGGTTTGATCCTTGTTCGGGCTATGTAATGTCTGCGGCTCCTAAACAATACTAGTACGCAGCAAGCAGCGTGCCTGAGGGTGCGAATCTCGCCCACGTCTGATCGGATTCGACTTGGTGCCACCTTCGCCTGACGAGCAGAATAGCCGCTTCTCATTTTCCCATGCTAAATGTATCCGTGGCACGAAAGCCTCAACTCCTGGGCCAAGGGCACAGGGCTACGGATCGATGCCCTCGGTCTCGTTACTCTTCTTGGTGCAGAGGAGATGGACCATAACATTGGTCGTCTAATGCCCAGCGAGTATTTCGACTATTTACCACTACTCGGCGCGTTTGTAGTAGCTGGGGATCGGTTTACAGAAAAGAAGACCGGCTTCATTCTCTACAATATTTCGGCAGGAATTGTGACTACTGAATTGGCTGGATGGGTCTCACGCTGGATCCGAGCACAGGATTTATGCAAAGTTCGAAGCAAGGTGACCTGGGAAGTGGCAGATCGCCCTTTTCGATGGACCAAATTCCTTTGTGGTTTCACTTTGATCAGTTTACCAATACATGGAATGCTTCTCGCCTTGACCGTCCTTTCGGCTGACTGGTGGGGGTTCGCAAATGTCATCTCTATGATTATATCTGTCGCAGTAAGATGTGGACAGGTACATCAGAATCAAGCTGGTATTGATGCAAATATCGAATCGGCTGAAAAGGAAGCTCAGGCCAAAATGTCAAAGTACGAGGTGGCCCTCCAGCAATACGAGGACTGGCAGCGAACGGGTTCCAGTACAGAGACGAGAGACCCACCTGTTGAGCCAAAAGATTTCCATGAGGCAAAGGTTCTTATGGTAACAGATGACTCGAAGATTCTCACACTTGTTGCCCCGAACTATCTCATCAAGGCGATATTCACCACAAATCCTCGCATCCCGAGTCCCATTTTTTATTTGACCTGCCGAGCAATCGGTTGGGTTGCGTTCGCCGTGCATGTGATTAGTATCGGCATGGCAGAGCTGCCAACACAGATTTGTTCTGTCGTGCTCATCATCGTTGCAACAGTCCTCACAGGCTACAAGGTCGGCTCTGAAGACTCGAAGTCGAAGATATGGAGAGCCTTGCGGAACCGCTTTGCGCGGGGAAACGACGAGGATGAGACATTGACTTGCTGGGTGACCTCAAGATTGAAGGCCACAATATCCTCATACCCAGAGGATTGGAGCGTGTGGACGCAAGATGAGCGGAAATTTGCCCGTTACCAGAACGCAAGTGTGGAGAAAGGCAGCCTCAACGGAACGGGAAGCAAACCAAAGACCTTCATCGACGTCGAGAGTCTTTCGCCGGCTACCAAGCAAGAGCCTGTCCAAGAGCGACGTCAGGATCTTTATGCCTGGCTAGACCTGACAGAAGAGCAAGATAGATGTCTTGTCGCATGGGGCTTGATCCCGCATAACACCGACTGGCAGAATAGCTACCAGGACAAAAAGAAGATTCATCGGCAGAGAGAGATACGTGGCAAAGGTCGAGGAACAGAATGAAAAGGTTAAATAAAGTGACAGATGTTGACAATTCATCATTTTCTTTCCGCAAGAGAGTCAAGCTCATGGTCCCAGTCCCATCGAGGAGAGCCGCCATCTTCTGATGCAATAGGAGACATCATTGAAACGGGATAGTGAAGCAGGATATCGGGGTCAATGGAATGACCCTCCTTATTTATGCTGTAGTCTGAACCACCACCCGTTGAAGAGATTCCCCCAAGCGTAGATGACGTTGGCGGTGTTAGGTAGCCGAATTCCGTATCGGAGAAATCGGGAAAATTATCTGCGTTGAATGGTGCTAAATCAAACACTGGATTCCGCGGATCCATCATGGTCCAGTAGTCCACGACTGCTGTCAATATGGTGGTTTCAGTTTGGGTAAGTTCATGGAGACGTGGCTTGTGGCAGAGAAGAATATCGCTGTATCGTGAGCATTGGATAACGAAAGACTTCAAAGCATTTGCCTGCAAAAAAGGTTAATAGACATCGACATTTGAGTGTGTTGAAGGAATACTGACCATCATCTGGGCATTACCCCAGAGCTCGGAAATTTCGCCCAGGTAGTCCAAGGCAGTGCGTAGATACTCTGCCGAGCTTGCGCTTATTGCTGAGCTGTCACTATAAAGATAAAATGCGTGTATAGTGCTCGCAAACAGGATGCAATAACTGTAAACCGATGGAACGGGCATATATCCGGCTGCTTTGGCTTCAACTAGAACCGTGACTAGCGACCCGGCATGTACAAGACATGTTGCTCGCGTCTCTTCTAGCCAAGCCGGCGGAATTTCAGAATGTTGGAAATTCTGTATCTTCAGAGCTAGCAGAAAGGGGTGGCTCAGGATGCAATGTGCAAGGTGGTAAACAGTATGCGATAAGACCATATGTGCCGTTTGCTCGCGGTCGGTATCTTGCATATCGCTTTGTGAGCGAGGCTGGCCTGGCTCGGCTAGCACAGGGGAATTCTTAACGGCCAACTCCTTGAGGTATTCAAGATCGGAGTATATAGCCAAGAACTCCGAATCACTCTGCCATGGCGCGTGGGAGTTCGGTGTCTTGGTCATCATACATTTCACTGCGCGTCCCAATGCAGAAGCAAGGCTGATACTGATACCAAACATTCCGAATTGATGTGGCATATCGTGGGACCTCTGAGAGCGAAGCTGGCGTAATGTGAGAGGCGTTGATTTTGATGAGCCATGGTTGGCAGGAAGATTCAGGAGACAGTCTGAGTCCTTGATCGCGGGGGGTCGGTCGAAAGAGCAGCACACAAACCTATCGAGGAGATAAAGTGACCAGAAGAGATTCCTCCGCTCATCCTGCTCTAAACCAGACAGTTGGGAGCAAGGCTCTGCCATCATATTTAAGTCTTGGCTGATTCGAACGGCCATTCCAATCTTGACCCATGCGCCTCTCCGTCGGCCAGCTTGAAAAACGGTCAGCATGAATTGCAAGTTTATCCCTATAGCCGTATCTACTGACCAGTCGCATCGATGACCCCAAGAATTGCCAGAGTTTGAATCAACGATACATCTTCATTGCCATCTAGGCCATCGGGTGACGACATGATAAGCTCCCAGGCACCCCGCGCGTACCCATCGATCGTGCTTTGTTTCCTCTCCTTCCATTGTGATCGAGAAGAATAGCGAGTGGCACAAGCGATTAAAGCCAAGCGAAGGTGCAGAGGAATTTTGTTCTGCGAGACCTTTATTTTGAAAAGTTTGGCGTTGAAGAAACCATATGGTTTATTGTGACAGTGTTGAAAGTACACATCGCACGCTTCGAGGAACACCTTGTCGGGGGTGGGGGAGGCACTGTGAAAAAAAAGCGTGAATAAACAATAGTGAATGAAACTGGGACAAAATAAGCATCAGACTCACCTCGGGACTCGTCTATGTGTTGCCATTGAATCAACCTGGTGATACTAAAGTGCGATATTGCAATAATACGTGAAGTGCGAAGTTGTTTCGATTTCAATGGATTTTTTTTTCTGTTTCTTATCTGAGGATCACGAGGAAACTTAGTTCCTTGCAGACCCCACCTGATCACAATAAATTGAGATCATATTACTCAATTATATCCGAATCCCGGTTCACCGTCGCATCCGGGGTCTACCCGGCCCCGCATTCCCGGGCTGTCCGCGTTTAACCGCGGTGGGGGCCCTCCGCGAATAAAGAACGTGTAAGAGTATAGAGAGCACTGGCTGTTTCAGATCAAAATCTAGAATGGCATATAGAAAGCCTAGAAGGTCGAGTGGCCACCAAAATTTTACTGATGCAGATCTAGTCAACGGTACTAAGTTGCTTTGCCAAGATCAACTCAGAAATACTAGTACTATATAATACTAGTGCCCTCTTCCCCTCTCCAGGGTTGATCGCCCGGGCTTGAAATTCCAAAAAGTTAAGTTGAAAACTTGAAAACTTTGGAACTTGTCAATAAACTTCCAACCTTGAACCTTGGAAGGTTCCTGAAAGAGGACAGCAGAACCTTGAAGTCTCTAGAGCTGTCGGTGGAGATGTACGTTAATACTAGTTAGTACTAGTCTCGTACTAGCACCTGTCAATCTTGGAATAATATTCTCAAGGAGACTCGACGCATTTGAACACCTGATTACGAGTAGACCTCAGATTTTCATATTAGCGCGAAAACCCACCAATAATCCTTGGAAGTCACTGCTCATTGGTAGGATATATTGACCCGCAGAATATATACTTCAAGCTGCATGTAGCCAGAATCTAAACAGGATCAAATTGCACCACACATCCTGCACGGAGATTTTATCCAACCCCTCTGTGAGCAAAAGTACTAGTACCGCTCTGGCGGAGTCTATCACTCGTCATGTCCTCAAAGGTCCAATTACAGAGCGTCAATTTTAAACGAACCCTTTCTCAATCGCGCTAGAAATTCAAGTTCTCACCCCCTTTATACCAAGCGTGAACTCCTAATCTCTGAGCAGGGGGATAAACGTTTCATCCATTGTAGCTGCGCTGATATTTTTTACGATATGGGGTTAATCACAATCTTCAGTCCAGCTGTCACGCTGTTATGTGGCTTGATGACCCTCTGGATCGTCAAGACGATCACGAGTTATGCCAAACTGCGCCAGTTTCAGGGTCCCCGCTGGACTGGGATCTCAAACTGGCCTCATAGTCTGGCACTGCTTCGACACAACTGCCACGAATGGTATGCCGAAATCAATAATAAATATGGTATGCTTTCTCTCCTGGGAAGAGTTCACATCGGTGGGTAATATTCTGAATACGAGATAGGCCCCATCGCCCGTGTTGCACCTCGAGTACTGATTACGTCCGACCCGGAGGTTTGGATGCATGTCAACAATAAGCCTGGCTATAAACGCTCCGATTGGTATTATACTGCCGCACGAATTGAACATCGCAAGGACAACGTTTTCACTCAGACGGATAACGCCAAGCACGACCGACGAAGGAAGCAGATGGCTCCAGGGGTATGATGGCTACCTATTCATCTTTTCGAGGCTCCGCCTTCACCATTTGAACGAAAATGCATCTTGCTGACAGATTCTACTGTGAAGTATTCGGGGAGGGAGAATCTTCAGCTTGAGGGAGCTATAGATGAGCGTGTCCAAGATTTTCTAGACCTTATCCGGGTCAAGTATGTCTCAACTGACAACGGTACGGTACCCATGGACTTGGCAAAGAAGGTCCAGTACTTCACTCTCGATGTCATTAGCAGTGTTGGTCTCGGCAGTAATTTCGGCATGCTGGAGAGCGACCGGGACGTGGATAACTACCTGTCATCGCTGGAGGAGGGTCTTGCTATCGGAAATACGGCCCTCGCCATGGGCTTCAGTTGGCTCACTCAGGCACCATTTATCGGTAAGTATGTGGCTGCCTCGCCCAAGGATAAAAACGGATTTGGAAAGATGATGACTGCTTGCTTTCAAATTGTCGATGGGCGTGCTGCGAGCAAGACCGATCAACGATCCGACATGCTGGCCTCTTTCATACGTCACGGTCTATCTGGCGATGAATTACGCAGCGAAGCCCTAGAGCAAATCCTCGCTGGTTCTGATACAACGGCGGGTGCCATACGTGGATCTCTCCTGCACATCATGACCAATCCACGCGTCTATCACAAGCTACAGCGTGAGATAGACGATTCTATCAGCAATGGACTTGTACCGAGTGAGGGCATCATTACTACCGGTCAGACTAAACAGCTTCCCTATCTGCAGGCAGTTATCCGCGAAGCCCTCCGAGTTTGGCCGCCCGTGGCGAATATTTTCTCGCGTGATGTCCCACCTGGTGGTGATACTGTTATTGTAAATGGGGAGAGTGTATTTCTGCCCGACGGTGCTTGTATTGGGTATTCAGCATACTCTATGCACCATAGCGAAAGGATATATGGCAAAGATGCCAAGGTTTTCAGGCCAGAGCGATGGTTTGAATCAGACTCAGCTAAGTTAGCTGATATGGTCCGGACAAATGAGCTTATATTTGGCTATGGGAAATACCGTTGTTTGGGCAAGACCGTGGCTGACATAGAGATCGGAAAATTGATATTCGAGGTGAGATGCCGGCTTTCCAGCTTTCAACTATACAGTGCTTAAGCTGATGAATTTTGAATTACACACAGGTCTTCCGAAATTTCGACTTGTCACTTATCAACCCGACGCGTCCCTGGGACGTGAAGAACTATCTTGGGCTTTTTGCGATCTCAGATATGTGGACTCAGATTACAGAGCGTAACTCCTAGTTTGCTTTAATCAGGCTTACGGCTGATTCAAGCTATATCTCCATGTACACAGGGCTGCTAAATGAACCATATGCCCTTCTGAATCCAAATTAGTATGTAATCTCCATACAACTTTGGATACACTTAATATGCCTCTATAGCGCTGTGAAAGTTTCTAGTCCCTTGTTGATCTCTCTAGTTTCCGCCTTCCAGTTCCTACCTATGGCAGACTAGAACCTACCTAAGATAGAATAAAGTAGATAATATATCGTATCCTGGGTAGGTACTAGTCTGGTATTAGAAGACAGTAACTAATGGTAGTCAATAGGCAGTTAGAAACTTTCGCAGTGCTACTATAGACATAGATTGAGTATATCTAAATTTGTATAGAGATTACATACTAATCTGGATTCAGAAGGCCCCATGGTCCATTTAGCAAAAAGAGTGGTCCATTTAGCAGCCCTCCATGTACAAAATCCAGATTCTTTTTCGGATCATTGGAAGTCTGATTTAGAATAGCCACTGCATACACAGGCGATCAAGTTCTGCTACTCTTACTACACACCTGAGCACTCAAGGTTCCACAAGCACCAACTTGAAGCATCTAAAATCACCCGATCGGGTATAGTGGGATTGCTATTTGGAGCGGGGCGGCCCCCACGGTGTCATGTTCATGTTTATATTCCAGGTGATTTCACCACTCATCAGCACCCCGCCCGCAGTGTCAAACTCGGCTTCGGTTCCTTCAAATTAAAGATTTCTCCAAGAACCGCAAGAAAAGTTATTGTGCCTCAGGGCTGACATCAAAATGACCATCACCGCCCTCATCCACGCCTATCGCAAACCGGGCCTCTCAGTCGATGATTTCAAGAAGCACTATGAGGCCCACGTTGATCTCCTTAAACGCCTGACCGCCGACGACTTCCCGCTATCGCATAAACGGACATATGTTGCTCGTAACTCCGTTGAGACGGCCCCCGATGGAGCATCTTCCCGCAATGCCACCACCCCGGCAGTCTTACTTGCCGGCCAACAGGCAGATTTCGACTTTGACGCCTACGCAGAGTTAACATTCGCGGACCAACTTTCTCTTGCAGCCTTTGCAGCGAAGACTCAGACCCCTGAGGCGGCAGCACAGATTGCTGCAGATGAGGAGAAGTTCCTTGATCGCTCTAAGACTGGGATCGTGATGATGGGGGATGTGATTGAAACCACGAAGGGAAACAAAGAGGCACGAGATGCCTAGTGGAAGCCCTCTGTGCCTAGTAGTGCTTTTGTGGACTTTCATTTGAGAGTACCAGTACTTTCAACCGTCGGGCTATTTTTTCGAAATTGCTCATGTACTTACTTGGTTAATATCCATCGTTCGGAAACAAATTACGAACACTGCCTATTGCTTCTTTTAATTTACCCGGAAAAAAAGTGCTCAATTAATTTAATATTCAAAGGATTGCTAGCTTAGTTAGAAGATAAGGAACGCTTGCTGCCTAGAAAAGGGGCCGGGACCGTCACCAATGATCATGGATTTCAATATGGAGAAATCAAAAAAAGAGATAACATCAAATCGCCGAGATACTGTAAGGCGCATCCTCGATCTCAATCCTCAATCGTCCACATCCCGCGGATCATGTGTATTCCAGAAAGCTTCATACTCATCGGAACTCTGGACAGGCATAACTTCGTAGCGGGTCAGCGGAGCCAAAGGCACACCCATTTGATCATACTTGTCCAGTCGTTTCCTCGTGATTTCCCGATTCTTATTGATACTGTAGACCTTAATTCGATGAGCCGAAGAAGTAACATGGAGCCCCCAGTTCCATGCAGCACGGATATTCAGCGGCTGCGTATTCAACGAATTATCCCAGCACCGACAAACGATCTCAATCCAGCCTTCTACATCGCATGGAAGGTCCATCTCCCACGTTCGCCAGGTCCAACGTCCTTTCTTAGACATGTTCTCCGCTGGCACTTCGTACCAGGTGAAGCCCCCGTCTGCAGACAACTCCACTCGTTCGGGCCATCGACCCCCGCCAGAATATGCCCAGCCCTTGCAGCGGATTTTGCCGACGTGGATGACCGCTTGCTTCGTCCAAGGGAACATGATCGCCGAACTGACCGGCATCTCCTGGATCTGGATACCGTCCGTCGGGCGGAGGTTGTATTTGCCCACTTGCTGGTTGAAGTAAAGATACTCTCTGCTCTGGACCGGAGCACGAGATGTATCCTTGATGGCTTTGATACGATATAGCCATTTGACACTGCGGGCGCCAATATATCCCAGGACAACCACCCGCAGAGGATATCCGTGGATCTTGGGGAGTGGTTCGCCATTCATTTCCCACACTAGAAGGACTTCGTTCGCCTTGACCTTTGACCAAGGCACGCTGACAACGTAGTTTCCAACCTCTAGATCTTTGACATATGTCTCGGCTCCGTAGAGCTCAAGATGCTTTGCAGAATCGATAAGTCCCCCGCATTCCTTGATGACCTTTTTCAAGCTGATGCCCACATACCGCGCCGTACCAATTGCACCCTCAGCCCAGGGTGCCTGGGGTACCTCGTCGCCCTGGCCACCGTAAAGCCCGATCTGCTCAATACGGCGAGTTCCCGAGCACTGCATCGTCACAGTCTTTTCGATTCGAGGAAAGCGACTCTCGTCCATCAAGTCGTCCAGGGAAAATCGTTTCGGCGTTTGCACCAGTCCATCAAGCGAGAGGTCCCACTTGTCCTTGTCAATTATCGGGATGCCGCCATGATTTCGGACGAAATGGAGGGGATTGGGCGTGATAGCCTTGGAAGTAACCAGCCGTTTGGGAGGTTCACCATTGTAAGGGAATTTCAGAAGGTGCAACATGTCTGGATGTTTCTCCAATAACACAGTTCGCCATGAGTCTTCAGGAACAGGCGTCAACTCCCCGCCAATTGCTTCATGCCAGGCCACGAAATCATCCCCAGGTAGAACGGGGTTTGTCTCGGGGATAGGACCGAACATGAAGTCCGGACTGTCCGGGAAGCTCTGAGAGGCGAGAAGCTTGCGGGCGCTGGCTTTTTTCTCGGGAAATTCTTCCCATTCGACATATCTACACAGAAAAGTGCCATTGTTAGTACTCATCAATAACACAAGTGGAACATCGCCCAATTGCACTCAAGAGTTTAGATAAACATACCCTTTCCAACCAACTCGCTCCCGTTTGAACAATTTCTTGGGATCCCCAACCGAAGCAATAGCCTCTTCGTCCTTAAAGGCCTTGCTTGCCTTAGGGGGATAAATGTGAACAGTCTCTCCCCCACTCTGATCAAGAATTGGCAATTTATGAGCAGCCATCCCCTGCTCGATCATCCACTCATCGGGACGATTAGCCGTGTCCAGTGACGCCTTGACCGACATATTTGTGATAATTGAAGATTTGAAGAAAGAGAATTGAATGTGATATCTCAAAGAAATGAAGAGGTCCCGCGGGCACATGGAGAGATTTAATGATCACTTTTGGAATGTTTTGGTGCCCGCATTTGGGCTTGGAATGACCTCACGACTTTTGGCTGAACTATACCAATTACACCCTTGCCTTCCATGGTTCGGATTGAAATCCCGACGGGAGTTCTGCACTGATAGTCAGATAGTATAACAATATCAGCCAAGGGATACTCTAATAAAGGTTAAGACCTATCAGGATAGTTGAAATGCTGTCGAATTGGTATTGGCATTATTTGCGATGTATACAAGTCTAGGAAATGTATAGATCAGACATATTCACAAAGAACGGTAAATCCAAATAATTTGAATGTCCATACTACAAATCGCTCAATTGAGCTGAATGCAGCTGTGCGCCCTCATATTTCTTTATCTTCTTGCGGTGATTGAAGTGCTTGTCCCATCCCTTCTGATTGCATTTGGAGCGGTGGGCGGTATAAAGTTTCTACAACATTCCTGGTGGCTGGGGATATTTACTCACCTCAACTCACCGCACGAGTCATAGTGCCATCTCTCAGCTTTCGATGGCCATTACCTGCGACCATGTATACTAGTACAAATATGAGAGCTATGTCAAATAGAGTCAAGGTGGAGCCGTGCTATAAGCATTCGGATCCAGGATCAAGCTACAGTGGTGTTGCAAAAGTTTGAAACCCCATGTTGACTGTTCTTGTCTCCGCCTTATAATCGCAGACTAGTAGCTACCTGAGATGGAATAGAGTAGCCAATCTATTCCATCTTAAATAGCTACTAGTTTTCCATTAGAGGGCGGCCAATCATGGTGGGCAATATGGGGTTTCAAAACTTTGCAACGCCACTGTAGTTGGTATCGTTCTAGGGTTAGTGGTTATTTGCGACCATACGCTTCTTGGAATATACAAACGCATCATGAACCAGAAAGCTGAAGCGAACCAGCAAGTCATACAGATGCACTCGAACACTAGTATAATTAGTTCACGGATCAACCCCTGTCACAGTTGACCTTGGCGAAAGGTTAACTAGTTCCCTTGATGGCTTTTTCGGACCCCGGCGACGAACGATGGGACCAGCAACATCTTCGCTTAGAATAGGCTGTTTCGAAGCAAAAGGGTCGAGAAAAATTTTTGGAGAAATGATCGACGATACTTCTCGATGATGCGCTGGCGAAACAGTAGCAAAGACACTGTTATCGCGGCCGCGAGCGCCCGAATCAACCCAACCCCGCTAGGAACTTCAAAAAACCCCTGTCGCGATAGGCACAAAAGTTGCTGGAATCGACTTAGATCGCTCTTCGAAGTCAAGACATTTCGATGAACAAGTCGCTTCAAACCGGAGGGGATGCTGCAGATTGTGTCTTTGCCCCTGGTGTTGCGAAAGGCCGGGAGCAAAAAAATCGCCGGTGCTGGTGTTTCACCTTGCAAAGCTTCTCCGTGTGTTCGGCTGGACCCTGCGAAAAGAACAAGAAAAAACATTTTGAAAAGGGGGGTTGGGGGCGGCGGGTAAGGAAAAAGACCAGTCATCGAAATTCTAGCTAATGACGAGATAAAATTGAGTTGCGCGAGTTAGGCCGTCGCTTTGCTCATCAGCGAATGAATTGAGGATGCAGGATTGTGACGTGATAACTTCATGCCAATCTGCACGAGTCGAGCAATGCGAGAGCCAGAGCCAGATAGCAGGGTCTGAGTGGAGCGGGTCTGGTCTGGGCGTTGGCGCTCCAGAAGGAAGCACATTGTAAACGAAGGATCTCCCATCTCATCTCATCTCATTTCAGCCGCGGATCAGCCCTGCCCTACCTTTTGTGAGCCGTGTTCAATTTATCGTTCAGATTGCTACGGAGTAGAAGAGTCCAGATCAAATGGCCAGCCGGGGGACCCATCCAAAGTACCGGCATCCCAGGCGGTCCCCACCGGGCCGCACGGGCGAGACGGGCGCGGCATTTGAGGAATCTTTGGAACTTCATCTACCCCAGGCTCCCGCAGTGGGATCCAGGGCAGAAAATGGAAGATGAGATGAGTCCAGAACGTGCTCGATGCTGAGCCGCTGTGTCTATCCTCATCTCCAAAGGGGAAGTACAATGCGGACCCTGGGCCGGGATGGGTGGCGGGGTCTCATATTCAATGTGAAACGGTCGCTCGGGCGGACACACCGATTGACCCTCTGGTGAAACACTGAAACGGTGGCTGCAACACCCGAGCCCTTGGATGTGGATGAACGACGGGCGAAAGAAAAGGATAGGAGGAGTTGCAGGAGTCAAAATTGATCGTGACAGTGGACTCAAGCGACTCAACCTGAAGCGACGGAGGGATGATGGTTCCCTGGGAGTTGTCGAAATAGTTCTTGAGGGGGTATTTGCAGGTGGGGATGATGTTTACTCCGTATTCCATGCACCATGCTCGATATTCCATACTCGTACGCCGTTTGACAATGGTGTCACCCAACACGATGTTATCCGCCGAAAAGTGCAAACCGGAAAAATTGGTCGTCATTGCGCCACTCTGGCTGTCATGGAGGAGACCGACCTCGCCTATTCGTTGGTGGGAATTCCAAGGCTGGCGAGGTGAGATTAAAGGTCCAGTTGAGATGGCGGCTGGGGGGGCTGATTGGACTGGGTCCGTGTTTCTGTACCTGGCAGTGGGTCGATCCACTTGAAGTATTCTTCGTATCTTCCATACACAGCTCACAGTTGCAATGCTGGCGATGGTGATGAAGGAGTGTGGTGGGTGTGGGTATAGTTAGGTGGAAGTGGGTGGTGGAGATGGGAAGTTCCTATGAAGGAAGTAATTACCGTACACTCCATACTCTCCCACAGTATAGTATAGTGTATTGTATAGTATACACTCTATCGTAAGTGGGCCTTAATTAACTCTGCTTCATCTCTTCTCTTCTCTTTTCTCCTTCTCTCCTCTTCTTCCTTTCCTTCTTCAAGCTGTGCTTTCCACCTTCTCTTCGTTTCTTTTCTCTTTCTCTAGAGAATATTCACTCTTTTCTAACGCGAATCGACTTCGCCCACATTCATTCACTTTCTCTCTCTCACACTGAATTCACAGTTTCCAGTTCATCTTTGAACCATCTACACTCACTCTCCCGACATTGACTGTCCTTGAGATTTTACAAAAACAACTCCCATTTCAAAATGCACGGAATGAACAAGCTCGCTCTGGCACTGGTTGCCGCGATGGCTGCTGTTGGTGAAGCCGATCTTCACGATATGCACGCTCGTCACCTGCGTGCTCGTGGCTCTGGTCTGCCTCTGCCTCAAACTACTCAGACTCAATACGTTAGCCCCGTCCCTGAGCCTGTTCCTACTCAGTCTCCCTCCGAGTCTGCTGTTCCCGCTCCTTCGGAGTCTGCTCCTGGTGCTCCCTCCAGTGCTGCTCCCTCCGGCGCTGCCCCATCTGGTATTCCCTCTGGAATCCCCTCTGGTGCTCCCTCTAGCGCTCCCTCTGGTGCTGCTCCCTCCGGTGCTTCCTCCTCCGGCATTCCCTCCGGCATTCCCTCCGGCTCTCCCTCTGGAAGCCCTAGCTCGTCTGCTCCCTGGACTATCCACACCTCTCGTCCCCACATCACTGGACGTCCCAGCTCGAGCCCGGTTGTTTCGCCCACTTCTGCTCCTATCTCTACTCCTGTTGTCGTCACTTACACCACTGGCACCGGTTCCACCGCCAGCGTTGTGACCACCACCATCTGGCGCACTGCCACCAACCACCACACCGTCACTGCCGTGAGTATCTCTTGATATATGGACTTGAATATCAAGATCAATTGACTAACAATGATATAGACCGAGAGCAGCGGTGCCCTGGAGACCCCTGGAGACCAGAGCCACAACCAGGACACTGGATCTGATGAGACTGAGGGAACCTCCACTGTCACCTCCACCCTGCATTCCACCGCCACCAAGACCCTCACCGTCGTCGAGGCCCCCAGCTCTGCTGCCGCCGGCAATGGCTCTGGCTCTGGCGAGTGCGGCGCTGTTACCGTTACCGTGACTGCCACCGAGACCGTTACTGCTGTATGTATCAAAGGAACCCCCCAATTGAGCATCTATAAACTAACATCACTTCACAGGACGGCACCGCCGCCACCTCTGCTCCCGCTGCCAACAACCACCAGCAGGGTAACGGCAACGGTAACGGCAATGGCGACGAGGGCGATGACACCACTACCGTCCCTGCCACCGCTACTGCTGTCGAGACCGCCACCGAGACCCCCATCGTGACCTTCACTCCCTCCAGCACTCCTTTCCCCAGCAGCAGCGGTCGTCCCACCCCCTCTTTCACTCGCCGTCCTATCTCTTCGGCCCAGGGCCACGGTACTACCTCCGTTCCCTACGTCCCCGGAGGTGCCACCATCCTGCCCATCCCCAGCGGCTCGCCTTCCTCCAGCCCCGCTCAGCCCCAGAAGCCCGAGCCCACCGGCTTCTTCGCCCGTCTCGCCCGCCTCTTCTAAGCCATAGACGGACGTATATCTGATAGAGTCCCTCATCCAGCAACAGCCGGACACGACCACCGGTCAATGTTATGAGAGCGTTTTCTTTTTCGAGTATTTTCTTCAAGTACAGCTGCGTGCTGGTGTTGTACCTATTTTTGCGACAAGACATGGCCCTTGGGCTTTTGGTACAAGCGGACTAGCCTAGCCCGGCGTACTTCTTTTTTCTTCACATTTCTTCACATTTTACTTCTGATCTACCAAGCCTTTCTTTTCTATTGAAAATTGGCTGTTTAACTTGATTTTTCTTCTTTCGCTAGATTCTCGTCGATGATGTCGTTGAGTTTCTAGACACCTCTTTTACCCTTCTTTTCATTTCTCCCAATGAGAATGACCTTTTTTTTCCATCCCACTTATGTTTTTTTTGTCATTTCCCAATGGGACTCGGAAAAGCACTCTCGTATGTTGACAGGTGAATGGATGAGGACAATTTTGATTTCCTTTTTCTGGTGTTATTTTCCTTTTCTTCGGTTGGATTGGACTGCAAGTTAATCAACGTTGCTGCACATCCAACTTCTTGTACAAAATGATTTTTTTTACTTTGCTTAGCCACGTCTTTCGTATTTACATCAATCTTCTTCTTTGTAGAAAATAAACTTTAGTGCCTCCGAGCTGCCTGGTAGCTCCCTATGAGGTACCATGGTACTTCTGTACCTTATTTGTTGTGGGACCATCTACCAATGGTAGAAAGGGAATAGCCATTGAATTACATGTGGCCCACCATGAAGTATCTAACACCTTGAATGCGTCCTATTTCTACACCAAATCAGATATACTCCGTATATACGGTGGAGCTTAAGTCTGCCTTGATCCTGATCCGCGGACCTGTCGATCACCGCCGATTACGCCGATCTTCCGGTCCGAGACAAAACCTCGTATCTGCAACTGCCGCCACTGCCAATGGACCACACGGGCTCAGCCCTATCCATTTTTCATGGTAAATATTACCACTTATCTATCTGAAATAACTCTACATATTATACACAATATTCATTATCATACACGACCACTTTACAAATATGTACCAAGGTTTCACCACCTCAACTCTCTTCTATAGCCGCCACGCCCTTCCGCAACACCAACTCACGCATGCGGATCCATTCAACCCAAGTAACGCCCTGCAGCAAACAATCCGCCAGATCGTCTAGCTTGGTCAGGTCCTTCAACACGGGCACGACCTTCGGCCCACGCTTAACGCCAGTCCGAAGTCTTGCCAGATACGCCTCGGCCAGAGTCCTGGGAGGCGAAGACTCGCCCAGTAAATCGATTTTGCGATGCGCAGCAGCAGCAGGTGTAGAAGAGCTCTCAGTCTCAGAAAGTGCCGCCTCCAACCATCTCGCCACAGTATCGATCTTAGCCTTTTTAACCTCCCGACTCGTCGGTTTCCGCCTCTTATCACCCCCATCTTCAACACTGGTGAAGCCAGGCTCTTTCTCTCCCCAGTACTGCACCACGCGCTTCGGATCAATTCCGTAGACGCCAACGCCGGCTAAATTGCCGCCGCGCTCTTTCTTCATGGCTTCCAGTGCGGCATAAAGCATTGCTTCGAAGAGTCCGACTCGTAACGTCCATTCTTGCACATGGCTCGAACTTCCGGAGCGGAAGCGCTGGCGCTCGATGAGGATGTGCGTTGGTTTGTACATTGCGACGAGGGTGTGGAGGAGGGTGTGGGCTGTTTCGGCGTAGTGTGGTAGATCAAAGGAAGGGGTTTTCTTTTTGGTAGCTTCGTCGTCTGCGTCTAAATCCGAGTTCGAATCTTCGGACTTGGAATTGGGACTGGGATTTGATTTGGTTGCTAGCCCGGACTCTGATATCGTCACTGGCGAAGCCTGTTTCAAAGCCAAATCAGCCACAGACCCATCCCTAGAAGCCGGGTCAATCGCACCAACACGATCCTCTCTTAAAGTAGCAATATCCGACAAAGGCAACCGCCTCCAAGCCGTGATCTCCGGTCTCGAAACACCACCGGCAATACCCTTCCCAATCCCGTGAAAAGGCTGATCAACCCTAAGATGCGCAAATGCCAGATTCTGAATCCCCATGTCAATACTCAACACACTCAAGGCGCCAGCACCCTTCTCAAACTCGACATTCGTCTTGCGACCAGCGCTTTGTAGATCCAGTGCCTCTCCAATGCGCTCGGCTAATACCTTGCGCGTCCCGGTACTCGGTATTCCCGTTGCGCGGGCGAGTTTTTGTAAAGTTGCCAGGCGTTGGCCTAAGAGCCAGCTTGCTTGCCATGGGCTTGAGGCGGATGTGACGGTACTGGCGACTTGAAAGAGGGTGAGGGAGGGCCGCATTGTTGCGGGGGCCGCGGGGAGGGTGTGTTGACGTTTTGCCTGACTCGGCGGTTGAGATTCTCAGGTGTTGATTTGCGGGGAAGGGGGTTAGGTTTGGTGTGGGGGTGTTGAGGATTCCGATCGGAGCATGGTGTATATTCTTGGGATTGTGGTTTAGGCCCGGGTGGCAGGGTGAATGTGGGTGGGAGAGCGAATGCGAATGCGAATGGCTGAGGGAGGCTGGTTGGTTGGAAGGGATGAAGTGAACTTGGCAGGTGAGTCCGAATGTGAGGCGGTCGATGCCGATCGCGCGGATCGGCGCTCGGCCTGGGGCTGCGTGCGGCAGAGCTAGTGATTTAGTATACTAGATATGGAATACCTTAACAGTAAATGTATCCTATTTCTACATTTTGGGAAATGTTAGAGAATACCATTCAATAATTAGATTAATTAGGTTTGAAAAATGGTTGTTCCATCTTGAGAGAGCCGAATATGTATACACTTTTCCGGGAACCATCTCGAACAAAGCAAACGCTGGTCTATAACTGGCTTGAACAAGTAAACCCCCCAAATGACAAAGTTGTATATGGGCCTGGGTGAATCCTACCCCTGAAACGCCGTGTAGTGCCCGAATAAACGCCAGTAGAGCCAAAGTCAAATGCAGAGGACGCTGAAGAGAAAGGGAAGCAAAAGGACAATCCAAGCTAGAGATAATATGCCCACATGCAAAGCAAAGCAAAGCAAAACAAACAAAATAAAGCAAATGCAAGGCTTAGATAAAAGCCGGTGGATCGAGGTCCGCAATCTCATCCTTGAGGTAGAGGATAGGAGCCCAAACGCGCCAATGTAGGACTCCCATATGAGCAAGGCGCATGCCAATACGATCAATGTCATATTGCTGCGGTGTGAGAGACTGGCTTAAGGAGGCCGGGGTAGTGGCCGTGGAGGCAGAGGCAGTAGGCGCAGGCGCCGCTGGACCCGTCGAGGAAGGCTGTGGTCCTGTGCGCTGGGATTCGCAGATAGCCAGTGGGGAAAGAGGAAGGTATTTGCGTGCCGAAGTAAGAGTCGCAGTCAAGATCTTCTCGCGCATGGTATTTTGGAAGTAGCGGAAGAGATCAGACTCGTTGGACAAGTGCCATTCGAGGGCGGACTCGATGGGTATGATGACTTCATCAGCGACAACATTATCCAGACAGCACGCGGCACAAGCAAAGCGGGCGATTTCCAGCGCGATGCTGCGCATGTTATGGAGCCAACGGGCGCCGCCTCGGAGATCTGGGTCATCATCATCTGCTGCGCTACTGCTGCCGGCGCGGCTGCTTAAATCCATCCCATCTTCCATTAGGGACCAAATGCGAGTGCGGAAGGTTGTATATGTCTCATCACGAGCGGAGAGATAGCGCTTTTGGGTATGGACATAGGACTCGAAGATATACCAGGCGATCTCAAGGTTGATGAGGTTCTGGATGGTGCCGCGTAGCTGCCAGAGTCGGTCCGAGTCGAAGAGGAATGTCTCGGGGAAGTCGGTTGGAGGAGTGAACTGGAGGAGTTGGTCGGATATTCCACGGAAGAGGGCATCGAGTGGCTTCATGTCGTCGGGTTGTGAGGATGTTGGGCTTTTCTGCTCGTCTTCTTGTAGGGCACGATCTCGGGCTGAGAGGTACCATTGCCGGGCGGATTCGATCCGAATGCCTCCCTGGTTGATCTTTCCTTCAAAATATTCGGTCAAGAATGGTACAGTATCTTCGATCAAAAGGACGCGGAAAGTTCGTATTTGGTGGTTGGCCACATCCTGGTTCATGTCAGTAGGAATCCGAATTTATACACAGCATCATCGACTTACCAGCTTCATTGCCTCCAGTATAGAGAACAGTGTTTGTAAGCCGTTGACGATTTCTTTCGGGTCTTGTGACTGTGAGCCATCGGTGATCTGCTCGACCATTCGATCCGCCCACTCATCTCGCATCGGAGCGCAGTGTGTTTTCAAAAGAGCCGCCAGCCACCCCGCTAGCGCAACCATATCGAGAACGCCTTTGCGCACCTGCTGCATAAGCAGTGATACCTCTAGATTTTGCATAACGCTTGGGTGATCCCGCTCCGGGACAAGGGTCTTGATGACTTCCTGCAGGGTCTCGAACATGCCGGGGAGGCGAGGCTCGAACGTGCGCTTCCCACTTTCCCTAGGGCTATTGGAGGAGTCGCCAGCCTCGGTAGATTCGGGCTGCGCAGCCTGAAAGTTATAGATCATGATCTCCGATGCCATCGAATCCCAGTAGTCGGCGGAATCCTTCCGCTTGCGTTTTCCTTTCTCACCGTCGAGGTCGGGCTTGAAATGCAAATCGCGGTCAAAGTTGGCGTCCATGCGAAGGTTGATGTTGCTCATTATACATGGCAGATCGAGCTCACTGAGCGTCTTCTTTGTAACGGGCGGATGTCGGCGGGCCTTACATAGTAGGCGTTGATCACGAGAGCTGAGTCCCAGGGTCTGTGGAATGCTGATGGCCTCTGGAGAAGGTGAAGGATCGCGAGGTCTCGGTGAGTTGACAGCGGGTGCAGATGAACGAGCGCCAGGTGGATAAGCAAAAGGAGGCTGGCGACGACGAAGCGGGTGGACATTAGCGGGCCTTTCGTGGTGAGAATCGCGCCCCTCTTTCTTGTGATACTCTTTGGAACGCCCACTCCCAGTCCCGTAGGCATCCAAAGGACCGTCTGCACCCTCCTCCTGCGTCCGTGCCTCTTTCGTTCCCTGAAGATCCATCGCGAGGGTAATTCCCCGAGAACTAACTTAATCAAGTCCTTTTTTTTTCCTTTTTCTCTTTTTTTTTTATAAATTCTGCCAACTCGTGTTAGATAATAACTCTTTTGAGCCACGCGAAAGGGGGGGATGACGGGTGTTAAGGTATAACGGGTTAGACAACCCTACACCACTTTCTAACCCCCTACCCGGAGCAATCGCAAGGGCTAGGGAGGAGAAGGAAGGGAAAGCAGCACACAGGAGACCGTTGACTTACAATCTGATTTCGAATTCGCCCCCCTGTTTGCCTCAGGCAGGCGGCCAATCCGCGTTGACGACGAAGTGATGCAAGTGAGCTGTCAATTGTTGTGGAGCCACACCGACGATGCTGGGATCTGCAGGCGATCGGCCTCGTGGTGCGATCAGGAGGCAAATACTGGGATGATTTGTATTTGTTGCGGTGGGCGGGAAGGCGTTCGAGACAATCGAGTCAAACTTGACGTATTGCGAGTATCAGATCTCAGCCATAAAGATCGGGAGATCCACATGGAGCGCAGGTCGCAGGTCGCAGGTTCGGGTCGCCCGTATAGAAATTCCCCCAAAAGATCGGCTGGTCGAAGGTTGTTAATAATCCAGGAAATAGCCTTCAGAAGGAAGGGCTTTGTTGCAGAGCAAATCACAGACACGGCCAAAGAGACAGGAAAGCCAAAAAAACGAGCGATTGGAAAAGCGACCGGGTTGACCTGATATAGGTCTGCAACGTTTTCAGGACTGACGGATTCGGGAAGACGCAAGCGGAGGGGATCGACCTCACATTCCAATGCTGCTACCCGCTTCCAGGACCCTCGACTTGTTCAGGAGGAATACTCGGAGATCGACCCCTGATACCCCTAAGCGGTGGCAGTCGGCATTGAACAGGGTTGAAAGGGGATTGGAAAGTGTATTGTTGATCCATCGACCGCCTCACTATTCCTTTGGGGGGGGGTTGGCTTTGTCAACGCACTGGCCACGTGAGGATTCGCCCCGAATTTATCGGGGAACCACTGGTCCAGCGGTAGCGACTGCAGTCGAATTGACGATGTAGTCCCGTCTCAAGGTGGGTTGGACAGGTCGAATGCGTGAAGATGCATGATGTTTTGGTTTGTAGTAGTTTAGTGTGAGTGTACGAGTAGGGAGAAAGGTACGAGGTGGAGCCGGGATGAGTGGAGAAAGAGTTAGTTAGCGCTGACGCCTGAGGATTATGGCGTTAAGGCAGTAAGGCAACGCGGCAGAAATATCTTACCACCTCAAAGTAGGGCAATTACAAAACACTACGGAATACTACGACTACTACTACGACTAGCGAGTCAGTCAATTAGAAATATATAAGAGGTCAGATATCTCTGCTACTGCCTATCTCATTATCTATTTCTTCGAAACCCGCTTCCCGTTGGCTTACCACTGGCTTACCACTGGCTTACCACTGTCTATTGACCCCCAAATGCGGCCATCGGGGGTTTGCCCAAATAGGCCCTCAATAAGCATCCTCACCCGTCACTGTCTTAATGAACCTCAATTGTAACAAAGATACAAAAGGATCATGATAAAATCTCCCTGTCAGAGAGATCATGCATTCTTTTCACTCTTTTCATCTTCATCTTCGTCTTCAACCTAAAATTCGATCGCTTGGAGACAAGCATCGTCTTACCATACCGACTTCATCTACATTCTGATACGACACCCACGCTCGCTATGAACTTGCTAGAAATGTTCTACTTCTTTCATTTTCTATGGGCATTGCCCGTCCTGTTCTTTTCAAAAGCCACTCGTGGCTCCGATATTTCGCGGTTTGAAGTTCACTCATTGCCAGGAAGCCCTTCATTGCCAACCAGCTGGGCTGGGAGATTGCCGGTGCCGGGTACTCAGACAGGAAATGATATTTTTTTCTGGTTATTCAAGACGGAGGATGTGGCTTACGATGATGATCTGATCAGTCAGTATCAGTTTCATATATCCTACACTGCTACTTACTAACATCTGAGTATACAGTTTGGTTCAATGGCGGCCCAGGTTGCTCGTCGTTGATCGGAATGACCACAGGGAATGGCCCTCTCTCATTTTTCGGAAATTCAACAGATCTCACTCTCAACCCATACTCATGGACAAAGTTGGGTCATGTTTTATACGTGGATCAACCTGTCGGCACTGGCTTTTCAACTGCCAGCACCCCATACCCTGTTGAAAACAACGCCGATGTGACAGCACATTTTGTCCAATGGCTCCAGTCCTTCCTAGGCATGTTCCCACATCTCAAGTCCAAGAAGATCCACCTCATGGGTGAATCTTATGCTGGGATCTACATCCCGTACATCGCATCTGCTCTACTAGAGAACAACAACCCCCTCGCATTGAACATCCAATCAATGTCCCTCGGCGATGGGTCTTGGGGGAACGCAGCAGCAATGGCCGACGTCGCAATGGGCACTTATCTACACACCCAAGCTCACCAACTCAAAATAATAAAATCCATTCTCTCAGCCTTCACCGCAGCAGACAATATCTGCGGTTTCACAGACACCCTCAAAAAAGCCCAAAAATATCCACCACGCTCCAAGTTCCACGTCCCAGGAAATCCAGAGAACATGAACTACCGTCGTGAGCTTAGTCGCCACCGGCGCGACCTCATCACCGCCGGAGACAGTTCATGCAACATCAGCCCGCTCAACGCCTCGGGAATCCACGACTCAATCCTAAACTCCACCTGCTACGGACCCTGCGCAACATTTTCAACCGCGATGGATTATTTAACAACAACCTCTACCACCGGCACCGGGCCACCCTGCTACGACGTCTACGACATTTCCCACAACTGCAGCACAATCAGTCCACTCCCTCTACTGGGGGAATATTTCAGTCAAAAGGACGTCCAGAAAGCCCTACACGTCGAAGAAAATGGTCCCTACAGCGCATGCAATTCAACTATCCTAGGAACGCTTCTCGGTGCGAGTCCGCCCACCCCGCCCGCGTACGATATCCTCCCATCCCTCCTTACGAAGCATAATCTCTCGCTGCACATCTACAATGGGAAGTGGGACATGTTGCTCAATCATATCGGGACAGAACTTTCGATTCAGAATATGACTTGGCGAGGTGGGCAGGGTTTCGTGGAGCGGCCTCATCGTCCATTCTTTGCGGACAATGCGGCTCCTGTTAACGGTAGCTCTTGTAGTGCGGGTACGGGGGTCTGGACTGCTGAGCGTGGGGTCTCGTATCATCTTTTTGACGGAGCGGGTCATAGTGTCTTTGCGAGTAAGCCGAGGGAGATGTTTTCTTTTGTGAGGGATGTGGTTGTTGGACGGCGCTTGGATTAGTTAGATGTTGATCGAGGGATAAGTAGGCATCGGGGGTGAGGAGAGCTGGTCGTATCGTGTTATTCTTTCGTGTCTGAGCATTCTATTGTGTTGTACAGTAGGAAACAATATCTATCCAGACTGATCTATTCTGATCAAATCGAGACCAAAGAATACCGTTAGCGGATGAAATATTCCATGTACTTGTGCATCCATGGGTCAAGCGAGGTTAAGCATCGGACGATGTCGACTGAAATAATACATCAAGATGATAGAAATAGGAAAGGCAGAATAATTTTTCCCGAGTTCAGAAATGTGTCTTCGTCATTCGCTGTGATGTTGGAATGTAATTTCAAACTTTGTAATACATTGACTTACTCTCTAGTTACTTCTATCCATGTCTTCCAAAAATTGGCGTTTTCGTATATCTTTTGATTTAATAATATACACTTTCTCGTCCATACTTGTAGTACTTATATGTTTTTATGCTGACACTGTTCTAGAAAACGGCACCACTAGAACTTGAATATGTACGGGAGCTTTTACTTTTCTTGGCTGGCACAGGATCACAAGAGCGCTAACTAGCCCCGGCCGATCACGACATTCCATAGGGTCTAAACGATGAACTATTGTGAGCAGGATGATATACCTTGTGTATGTAGTTGAGGTAATTCGTGTTCATTATTACCACTAGGCTGTAAGAAGTTGTCATCTACAGCTCATGACGACTCACCATGAGTCATGATAGACAATGTAAACAACAGACCTGCGATCCCCTCGTTCAGATCAATCTCACCATTTTGGGCTTAGCTCTCCAAAAGATTAACGAGGTTGCTCTAGCTATTGATCAATATGTTTGAAATTGATTCAAACGCCGCTGGGAAGGTGGACTATGAGTAGGTTGCTGGCTATAACTTGAAATTTGTCCTCCGTTGAATAGTTCCGGATTTAAATTCACAATTTTTTCAAGCTTACAATTGCTTGTGGTGAATTCCATAACCAAAATTACATATTGGTAAAATCATCCGACTTGTCAAGTAGTCTCAACATCTCAAGTTCCAGCATACATACCATGTCTTAAATAAACTTGAATGAAATACCAACTTGAAACTTTTACTAGTACTGAAGATTTAAGAGCTCGCAAATTGAGACTATCAGGTAAATCAGCACCCCCCCCCCTCCTGGGGACAAGAGCTTTCAAGTTGATCCCGAGGTCACTGGGCTTGGTGGAACCATCCTACTAGTAATGGCGGCACGTGGTATATACACTTTGGAAGGCCTAAATGTCTATTCCCAAAAAAATACAATATTCCCGCTAATTTGAGGCAAAACTATCTATGAGCTCCTTGGTCCAAAAAAGGAGGCACATAAACTAGTCTATGGTATCATAGGTGTCAATATTTCAATTCATGATCATGAAAGATATGTCATATGGCGGAGACAGAAGATAGGCAGTATGGTCAAGCACGCTAAACAAAGATGGGCGTTTCAGTGGGTTCGTGTGTATTTCTACTCAACGACGCGTGAAGAATGGTGTCTGCGTGGGCATCGAGAGAAGAGAATCGGCGCGCTGGAAGACGTCACCCTCAAAAAACTTGTCACTGTACGCACTCGCTGGCGTTGATGGTACAGTTGCCTGGGCTGCTGGGCCTAGTGCCGCGCTGAGTGGTGTAGCGGGGACAGTAATTGATTGAGGGGACATGCCGGCGTTGATTTGGTAGATGTTAGGGTGTGGGGCGAGAGCCGAAGTCGAGACGGAAGTCTGATGTTGCGACTGAGATACTTGCAGTGGGGGGCCGTACAGGTTGCCCGGGCCATTCGTTGGGGCCATGTCAGCAAGATAAGACCAGGGCGATGCCTCGATGAGGCGGCCGGCTTCGCGACTGGCTTTCTGGACTGGTCGGAGGATGATGATAATGTCTCCAGGGAGAAGTTGCATGCTGCGCACCTCCCGCATGTCCGTAACCAAGTCTACAAACGATTGCATAAAGGTCTTGCACAGCTGCCAGAATTCTCGTTGGTTTCGAAGTCCACCGCCCGGTTCCTTGACTTTCATACTAGAGATACGCCCCCCCAATGCTTCGGAGATTTCAAGGCAGAACCTGCAGCGGCGAATGAGATTGTTCCAGAGTATTTGAATGCCTTCTGACTCGCGCGACTGCTTTGCCACTTCGAGACAGCGAGAAAATTGACGACTTGCCAATGGTAGCGCTTGGAGGGCACTTGAATAGGCAGAGGTAAGCTGGTGGAAGATCTTTTCGAAAATCCGCTCCTCCTCAAACTCGTCCAATCCAGTCAAGGGATTGATTCTGAGTGTGCCTAATGTGGGGATGGGTGGGAATGCTTCACCAGAGCGAGGTGTTGCCAGAGAGGTTGGTACAGATGTGTTAATCATATTTGACCGACTACTGGATCGACTGCGCGAGTAGGCTGTAGCGAAGGGTGGAGTTGCAAAGCCGGGGGAGCCGATGCCTGTATGGCCTGATGCATTCAAGGGAATAGGGGGGCCCAGAGGAAGCTGGGGATGGCGAATTGTTGTGTCACTTCGCAGCCGGCGAATCGGCGCAGAAGAGTCTCTGGTGGGGGTAACTATCGGTCGAGGGAATCGCTCGGTAGGTGCCGGTCCCTTCGTAGGTTCAAAGACGACTGGCTTAGGTGTAGGGAGTTGCTTCTGGACCGGACGAAGTGGAACACTGAGGCTGGCACACGCATTTCGCAGCTCCACCAAGCTACCGTACATCATCAACATCAGCGATCGGACATAGCGCGAGTCGCCATTCGAGACAATCTTCGCGGAACTATTGCGCAGCTGTGTGCCAACATGTGTATAGGCCATAATACACGTGTAGCATTCCCGTCTGACGGCTTCAGTCGCAAGTCGACTAGAATCAGGATCATCGCGCAAGGTAGTTTCCGCGCGTTCGAGGGCCTCGTTGAGGCGGTCAACGTGCGTCGAAGCATTGTAAAATACAAGCTCCAGGCTATGACGCCGTGTATCATCTTGCCGGATGACATTAATAAGGGTGGAAACATGAGAATGAATCTGAACAAATGCAAAAAGTATGCCCTTAGCACTCTCAACGATTGGTTCAGCTGATCCTCTTTCGCCCTTGTGCTCCGGGAGGCTTGACATGCGATTAACCCAGCCGTCTCGTACACGGCGGCGCTCTTTCGGGCTGCTTGGGCTCGAAGAGCTACTACCGCTGACCGGGGTTTGTGCTGCAGGTCGTGCTCGGAGTACGGAACCATGACTGAGGCCTCGCAAATGACTATTTCGGTAAGGTTTTGTTTCGTCTAATGTGCCGAGATCCGTGTTCTTGCGGGTGATGACTCCCATCCGTTTGCTGCGAGCCGCAAAAGATGCTTGAATTATTCCCTCGCTGTTGCTGCGATTCCGCTCGGCCGCTGCGTGCGGATTGACGCCGGGGCGGGAAAGACCAGCCATGTGATAATTGCCAGCTTGGTCGATGTAGGGCTGGCCAGACGCCATCCGGTAGTGAGACTTAATAGGAATCGGCGGAGGTCGGGATATTGATGGAGATCGAGAAGAAGGTGCCGATGACCCGTCACCAGTACTGGGAATGACAGGAAATCGGCTACTCAATTTGCGCTTGGGGGGAATAGGTTTGGGTGTTTCGAAAGACCCCTCACTGCGAGGACAGCATTTAGTACAATTCGTTCACCAGAAAGAAGGATGACATACCTTGAATCAGCGCCGAAGTCAGGCTCCGGGGTTGTCGCTGCTTGGCGGCTCTTGAGGAATAGTTTTAGGTCTGATGTAACAGCAACTTCTTTTTCGTTGTCCGTCATCCCAGAAGAAGCAATGTCGGTCTCAGCTCCTTCGAGCACTCGACGCAGCGGATAGCGCAACGGATTCCCGGCTATTTTAAGAATTTGTAGCTTATTCATATCGGAAAGACCGACGGGGAGATCGTCGAGTCGGTTTTGCATGATCGAGAGCACTCGCAGTGACTTCAATTTGCTGATTTCATCCGGTAGAGTGTTAATTTTGTTGCGGCTTAAATCGAGAATTTCCAACAAAGGCAATTTGTAAACCTATAAGGAATTAGCATAGCAATAGTATTTTGGGTTGGTTCTCAAGACGTACGCCTTTGGGAAATTCGCGGAAATTATTGGCCCGAATATTGAGATAGCGAAGGTGGGAGCATTCGGCGAATCGGTAGGGGATATGGAAGAGATGGTTATTAGAAAGCGAAAGCCTTTTTAGCAAAATGGTTGGTTAGTTTTGACTTTGAATGTGGTGCTGGTGTCTAGCCAGCAAAAATGGCGACCACATACCGTTCGACCTCTTCTTTGACAATATCGACAACGGGCTCAGGTATTCGGACGATATGCGAGTGTCCCAGGTCAATGGTCAACTTCGGCTTTACAACGTCTGTGACGGCTTCACTGCCCGCCAAAGAGCGTTTGGTATCTTGGATTCCACTTTCCACCGCGCTTCGAGCCAGCTCAATTGTCTCATCATGGGTGAGCATCTTGGGCCCGGAGCCTTGCCTGCCACTTCCACTCGAGTTGTCGCCCATCGCTGTGCCTGGCCGGGATTCTTCGCCTTCGGAGCGCTGGGCGCCATCATTGTAAGACAAAGGCGGGGGTACAAGGGAGTCAATGGATTTCCTTCCGCCTTCTTCATCATCGACATCACCTCGATAAGGGCGCAGCCCTCGGACTGTGTCTTCCGGTCGAGTCATTGTCGAGAGCATAACCAGCCTCCGCCTAGGCTATCGAAGATAAAAGGAAATGCCGAGTCGTGGTGTTTCTGGGTATTTGAAGGGCCCAAAGGATGACCAAATCACAGGTGATCGGTCTTGATCAAGCACAGACAGCAGACACAGCCAAGCCGAACATCCTTGGCTGGCTCTAACCCTCAGCGGCGCAGAACTGACACTTGAGGCTCAACTGTCGGGTCGGGATTCCACGGTGTAGGTGCGGTCAAAGAGGGATTCGAAAGTACGGAGGCACGAGCTATCGGAGTTCGTCAAAAATATCGGAGGAGTTCGAGTTGGGATAAAATCGTTTAGGTGAAACTGGGGCGTGTGGAACGGCGCAGCAAAAGTTCGGACTCGTCAGATTGCGCCGGTGGCGATGATTCACGAGACCAAGCCAAGAAATGCGACCGAGGAGAGACGTATGATCGGAAGATACAACGTGTATGTGTCCTTTAATCTCGAGGTTGTGGAAAGTGTTGGCGCCTGAAGGAGGATGTCCAAGGTGAAAGGGACGTTGGACTGAAGTTGGAGAGGCTGGAAGGGCTGTGATTGGACCGAGCTCCAGCAACGGTCGTTCTCCGCGTGTTTCGTGTTTCACATCGGGGCATCAAGGGGGAGAGTATTAGCATTAAAATGTTATTCCACGAGTAGGTATTACTGGAACTAGCCTCATAGCAGCCTAAATATTAGGTATCTATGGTTTATTGGCTACTCTTGCAATTAGACTTGATCAATGATCCATTTGCTCTCACGAAAATATGGCTATGGGAATACATCCAACAGAAAAATGAAATAATATACATGATGACCATCAAAAAATGCGCCTAGAGCAGAAGCGAGGAAATGAGAACTGCCTTCTCTAAGCCGACTCCTCAGTTTCCTGTGCAATGTCCGCCGGGCGTTCCGTCTCGCTCTCCATGGCGAGTTCAGGAGCACCAGACATCGCGACGACACGTTGGTCCATCACTTGAGCCTCAAGGCGAGCCCACGTCTTCCACTTTTCGTGCTGCTCGTTCTCCAACTCCATACCGATTTCCAGATAGGAGGGGCCGAAGGTGGCACCAGTTGCCTGGGCCTCCTCAGCAGCGACCCGCCGTTGAATATCCTCCTTCAGTCGAAGTTTGTAGAACTCGCGACGAGCGATATCGTATGCGTTACTCTTAGTCATATCGGGGACATTGTTCAAAAGCCAAAGCTGCCGTTGGACAACACTGTTAAGATGGGAGAAACGATGCGTTAATGATGACCTCGACCACAAAGGGATAACTAAGCTTGCAGTAAAGCACAGAGTGAACATACCTCTCTCCATCCAGTTTCTTCCCAGGTTGCTGGATCCGGCTCCAATCATGAAACTCAAAGTCTTTGCCGGAGCTTTCCAGAACCACGCGAGGCCGGGCAAGCTCCCAAGGATGATCACGGAAGAACTCCGTTCGCAATTGATCTTCCTCGTATCGAAGTTCGACGGGCTTGAATAGACGGCTGGGCTTCTTGGGCTTGCGGCGCTTTTCTTGAACCTCGAAGACGACCTGCGGCTTGGAGGAGTCGGGGTTGGTCTGCAGGCGTTGGCGGACCAGCTGGTGTTGAGGAGTGCGGTTTCGAATGAGAGCCTCGGCTGGGGGGATATCACCAACAACTTCAACCCATTGAGGCAACTTCTTGATCTTTCCGGCAGCGAATTGGTTGAGCGCAGTCTCTCGTACCCGGAGGGCTGTGAGGTTGATTTTGCCCATGGCGACTGGGAGAGGATGGGGAGGGAAGAAGGGCCGGTGTGGTGGCCCTTGATGGACGATATATCGATAGAGTAGACGATTGAATCAACAATCTCAAACCGGACGGCGAGTCGACAAGGCTGGGGCTCGAATCGCGAGACGTCGAAAGGTGAAGGTGGTGTTGGACGCGGAGTGAAAAAGATGGGAGGGCAAATGGGTGGCCCCGATTGGTCAGCGCGGCTCCGCTGCAAAGTCCGCTCGAAAAACACCTCCAACACCTTCACATCGATCTCTCCAAGTCAACTCGTCTCTCTCTTTCCTCCCCCCTTTCACTCTCGTGGGTCGCGAACCGCTCCTCGGCTCGACCTGGACCTGGGCGCTTCTTGGACATGCATGGCTAACCTAGGCCCACGATGTCTGCCCTCTCATGCCTCCTCTCAATAGGTTCCCCAGCTCGTCGAGCCCGCGAAGTTCCTCCAACCAGGTCGCGGGCGAGCTCCTCCTCTCTCCTTCGATGCAACACCCAAAGCCCTCTCCATCCCGTGTCTCTATTCGTCGATTCTCCTCTCGTCATACCCGTCCGTCTATTGTCTCGGTAGCGGACCTGTTTGTAGGTTCGCTCATCCTGGCTGGTTACTGCCATGATCACTCGCCCCGGTGTCGCAATCTGTCTGCGATACCACCGAGGATACCAGGAAGTCAATTGCGAACCTACCGCCGTGAAAGTGTCACGGAGGGTGACAATCATTCAACTCCAAAGCCGTGGGCGTACTCAGGGCCATGGCCGCGATTGCAATTGTCACAAGATCGATCCCAGCTCAGCACCGTTGGTGCAAGAGCTGTGGAGGAGCATAAATCAAATCATGTTTCTATAAGAACGTCGAAAGAGACCGGGAGGAAGGATGCCGAGGGCGCGTCAACAAGCTCGGCATCCCCCGACAAAAGCAAATCACTATTAACAATTTGGCATCAATACTTCGATCCGAAAACACCTAATCACCCCTCACACCCCGACAACCAACTATCAGACGTCCATCACGAACCAAATACCCCCGAAGAGCCCCTTTCCTACGACGAGAGAAGATACCTTTCGACCGCCAGTGTATACAGGAAGATCCTCGGGGAGGAATACGACTGGCAAGAGGCTGTGAAACTCGTACTACCCCATCCGCACCCCCCAAGGCTTGCAGAAGGCAAATACGATTACGATGTCGACAGTCCATCCGTTGCGGAACTCATTGAAGCCGTTCATTCCAACCCGAAAAACACTTCTCAATACCTCTTTTCACTCTATCGAAATATACCTTCACCGGGAGTCGAGAAATTACCCCCGCGCACCCGTGGAGCCCTCCTTCGGCAGATGGCCAACCCTCCGAATCGCCGACCTGTTGATGTTCGTCGCTATCTGGCATTGGTGGACGACATGATCGCCTGCAATATTCCCATGTCGCGCTCCCTGTGGACTACGGCTATATCTTTCGCTGGTCGACGTTCGGGCAAGGGAAGGACCAAGAAGAGAAATATAGTTCGAGCCATTGGACTGTGGCAACAAATGGAGCATTATGCCAACATTGAAGCCGACGAAGTGGTTTTCAACGTCCTATACGATTCAGCCATCAAAGCTGGTGCGTTCAGCATTGCCGAACGCCTCGAGAAGGAGATGGTCAAGCGAAGAATTCCCTCCACCCGCTATTCCCTCATTCCCAAACTCAACTATCACGCGGAACGTCAAGACTTAGAAGAGATCAGTCGCACCTTCGATCGTTTCGTTCAGTCTGGAAACCTTGTCGACACTGTTATTCTGAATGGCTTGTTATCTGCGTTCCTCAAAGCCGGTGATACCGAGACTGCAGAGGGAATTTATGAGCGCATGCTGCTAGCACAAAACACCAGGAAAGATACTGGTTTGCCAGCAGATATTACCGGTCACTCTCTTTCAACGCGGTTTGAAATTTATCGATCGACCACCAAGCGGCTGGGCCGCTTGCTGAAGCTATCCGATGCCCTCAAGGACCCCCTTCCCCACCACTACCGTGCTTTCCAAGAATCGCTTCCTCTGACGCCCGATACTCGCACATTCCATATCCTTCTTCGACATTACGCTATCACTACTGGCCGTTTTGACAAAGTTCTCTATATCATTCGTGACATGGAGAATACCTTCAAATCCCCGCCCCGTCACATGATCTACAGCACCCTTTTTGAAGGGTTCAGTATCCATGGCAAGACCAAGAAGCAGACATGGACTGCAAATCGGCTTTGGTTGCTTTGGCAGTCATACGTATGGGCGTTGATCGACTCGAGGAAGTCACAGGACAGATTTCTCCCTAGGATTTTTAACTTCGGGAGATCTGGCCAACCGTTCAATACATGGGTCAACCCATTTGCGGATGAGATGGATTCCGTCGAGGCCGAGGCCAAGGCCAAGGCCAAGAGCGCAGATGAGAAGGCGAACGTGGCTCAAACAAAAGCGAGGCCACCTACAATACAGAGCAAGGCCGAGGCGGCCGACGAGCTCTATATGTCTTTGCCATCCACAAATCCGAACCCGGAGCAAAACACGAGTGAGAAGTTCGAAAGTGAAATGAGCTTCATTGAGAGCCATGCACACGCAGAGCTCTACGATCAATCGGAGATCAAAGGCCAAGGAGGTCTCATCAAACAGGAACTCAGCGTTGAAGAATACCAGCGGTCCGAATTCCTCCTCAATTCCAAGTATCTGGAGAACGACCTTCAAGATCCCGAACTTGAACACGCCTCGCGGCTCGAGGGCAATGTTGAAAACGGGGTTTTTGTCGGTCGTTCGACCATCCTTCATGTTCTGCGTGCGTTCGGCACTTGCACCCACCCCGAGGATGTCATCGAGGCCTGGGAACAAATGCAGCAGCTCTGGGACCCCTTTCACCGAAATGCAGTGGATGTGGCTATCATCAGGGACGAGCTTGAACGCCAGCTTCAGAAAAATTCTCTTTAGATCTCAGAAAGATTACCTTCAGATTGGAGATGTCGCGCTGACACCAATTTTTGTACATTACTCATAGATTTACCATATACCGATTCTTTTATAGCGAATCATTGTTTGAATACAACACTACTTCTACATCATTTGGATTTAATCAGAAACAATAGGCACTTAACTCTTAGGGGAAATGAATTTAAAATTGATTCGGCTTGAAAGAGTAAATCTAATTCATAAACTGATACTACTAGTAGTAAATAGCAAAATTAGTGATTCCTGAGCATGAGATGACAACCTTTCAATTAGTACCAAGGTACGGCTCGAGGAAATGAGCACTGGTATTTCTAGGAACGAGACCTCGTTTCTCAAGGGCCCGAACAACCCGAACAGTCCAGTTCTGGGACTCTTGCAAGGAAATACTCTCGGCTATCTCTTCCAGTTCTGAAGCGTGGTCCGCGGGTATGCCGGAGATCCATATTTTTTCCGCAATATCAGGACTGTTCAGATGCTGCACTTCTTTGACCTCGAATCTGTATGGTTTATTCCGTGCTGGTCCTCCAGCTACGTGGTACCATGTACATAGTGCTGAACCGGGGTGGGAAAGGAGGATGATCCAGTGCGATGCGCACTTATATCGTGGTCGACAGAATGCGACGTAGACATTATATGCTGATCCGTTTAATCTAGACATTTGGTGAGCTGTGATGGATCGGATTGGACGCGGAATGGTCGTATTGTACTTGTTTATGCCAACTTGAATTCCTAGATATTTAGTAGAGATCGAGGTCGTCAACTCGACATCTATATGGTAGTAAACCAGCCCAGAACTTGAAGTCATCATCTGGAGTTTGTGTCTTTATTAGTACAAGCCACCTGGGTAGAGTTGAATGCTCATTCAACTCCCATCAAGTTTTCATGGAGCACAAAGCGGGCGGTACATAGTACTAGTGAAGATAAAGGACTATGTCAACCTTATTGTTCCTCAAAGAGCTTTCAATTTGAAGCCAAGCATAAAACATAGCACACGGAGAATGCATTCAGCATTAATCTATACAACGAATCACGAACCACCACGCGGGAGGATATACCCCAATCTCTTTAAGCTTTCAAGTTACTTTAAGCTGTTTCCGTTTTCGTCCAGATTTATACCGATTTGGCAATGAGAACCATTCTTCCGGGGAATCACCTGACGTTTAGCAACCCTGCGTGGCGGAAAGTTTAGCACGGGCGGAAATACCCCAATAATGAGACGTGCTGGATAATGTGTAGCTATTGCGTAGCCCCAAGAATCGCCACTAATGTCGAAGGATTCTTATATTGACGCCCGGGGGCGACAACCCCCTGAATCGATCCCATCCTGCATGCCAATCTGTGAAATGCATCGCGGCGGCCATGCGCGAATCGCGAATCGATGGCCGACCTGGCGTCCTCGGATTCAGCTCCCAATGCTGCACCTGGTGTCACAGGAAGCTATACAGGCGATAGCCTAGCGCTGAAAGCGACCGTGATCTTCTGCGCGGGCCTGACGATTTATAACGCGATTGAGCTTTTGGTACTTATTTTCTCGACCTTTTCACGCTATGCCACTGTTTACTTTTGGAGTCTTTTTATCTCGAGTCTTAGCCTGATCCCTTATTCTTTGGGCTATGCTTTCAAATTCTTTGGAACCTTGACAGGGAACGCGAAGTGGGCTTCTCTTTCGTTGTTGACTCTCGGGTGGTATGTTATGGTCACAGGCCAAGCTGTTGTTTTATGGTCTCGACTACATCTTGTCGTTACGGGTGACAGTGGAAGCAAGATCCTTTTATACACCAAGTGGATGATTATCTTCAATGCTATCTTCCTCCACATCCCTACCACTGTGGTGACCTTTGGTTCATTTGGTGATCTTGACACCCGCAACTTTGTCAAAGCTTACAATGTTGTGGAAAAGTTTCAAATGACAGGTTTCTTGTAAGTACTTACATTTCGAGTTTTCTCTCTACCTACTTGAGGAATCCAAGTCAGACGTTAATCCGCTTTCAGTATCCAAGAGACAATTTTGTCATTGATTTACATCATCGCGACGGTGAAGCTTCTTCAAGGATCATTTCGAAAAAAGAGCCGTCAGCGCATGTACTTGCTGGTTACTATCAATATCGTTATCATCCTGCTGGATGTGGGACTTCTCTCAATAGAATACGCCTCCCTCCTAATCCTCGAAACCATACTCAAAGGTGTATTCTATTCGATCAAACTCAAGCTCGAATTTGCGATTCTCGGTCGCCTCGTCAGCTTCGTCCGCAGTGGTCAAAGAGAGGCCGTTGAATGTGCTAGTGATAACACCGGTACTAGCTCGTTCTCGGGCCAGCGAACACAGTCTTCTCAGACAAGATCGATCGAGCATGACTTGGAAGAAGGACACACTCGGCATCTAGAAGATATGAGTCAGACTCGTGACACTAGTACATGTGTGCCTCGTCGCCCGCCACAGTCACAAGGATCATCCGGGTCACAAATACCTTTCAAGGAGATGATCTCTGAGAAATAATAACTCCTTTGGCTGTGTCGATTACCCAGTCAGTATTCTCTATCCTTGATGCAGCGGGCTTAGCGTTGCATTTAATTCACATGTTCATTAGTAAATCGCAACCTCCCAATCATTGGAGTCATTCTCGTAAACCATTTGAAAGTGGGAAATTGAGATATACCAATACTTCGGAGACTTTATTGTAATAAGGCAGAAAGACAATGAGTAAAATTATATATATAAAAAATCGCATATAGTACGAGTCCTCTAGTCTCGAATTGTCAAAAAAACAGTTGAGCCTGGCTCAACAAAAAGACTAGTTCCATAGCGGACCATTTTCCAATATTCAAGAGCCATAATGACTTCGATCGTCCACTGCTCCGAATTATATCCATAAGCCTCTCGGTAAAGATTCCCGATACTCCAATTTTGCGAATCACGCAAGGGCACAGAAGCCAGGATTGTATTGAATCGGTCAATCTGTGTCGATGCAAGGGTGGCAATGTGCTTCTTGTCTATCATCTCATCACCGTCGAGTGGTCTGAATGATCGAACGTGGAGCTCATAATGAGAAAGAGTTCCTGCTCTTCGACTTCGGACTATATGGTACATGGTGCCGTATTCCAATCCCGGATGGGCAATCATGATGGACCAGTGAATACCCTTTTCACCAAAGAGCATAGGCTTTGGTCTAAGAAATGCCACATATATATCATATTTAGAGATGTCAGCTTGGTGAATCATGCTAATTCCGATTGAGTTTCTGGAATGTGTGCTCGCTTGATTATTTTCATGAGTGAGATCGGAGAAAAGTCCAGAGGCTTTGGTGGGCAAGGATGTGGCAAGAATATACCTTTCAAATAAACAAAGCGAAAGTTTTTTTTATGCCAAAGCAGACTACCGTGGCTCTTGGTTTCTAATATTTGAGGCTGAATCAGGATCCGTTTGGGGCGGTCCTTGTGCAAGCCTATCGAGGCAAAGAAGACCACAATCTGAAGCATAAAAAAACCGGCAACCTTTGTTCTATCCGTTTTGTCTTCTTGCTTTTTTTCTGTGGCTGATTTCCCTTTGCATCAAATGGGAGTCATTTGAGAAAGCTCTTGACTTATTAACAAAGAGGTCTAATGTTGCCTTTATGAGTGTATCCTGATCTGTGCCGACTTGTACGTCATGATGTACTTACTTTTCCTACGCAATTATCCCCAAGCCCAGACATAACTTAGTTAAGCCTTGGCCCTTGAGAACTCACAGATTAGTAATTACCATATCATTATTCATATTTTCCAAGTTGTTAATAGGCCATGGAATAATAGACTGTAGTAATTTATGTCCCAAAATGGAAATATGAATAAACTCACGTGACCACGCGGCCACCGGGTGGAGCCTGTGCACCCCCCGGCCGACGCGACGGACGAGTGCAAGTAATCTCCCCAACATTAGTTTTTGATCATTCAGATCCCTCTGAGATGCTTCCAAATGGATAATCGGAGGGTACTTCCGCAAAGAAAGCCCGATATAGAGTTTTACTTGCATCGTGTTTTCCGCAAAAAGTCCTTCCGGTCAGTAGTGCCATTCCTGACGCGAATCAACAAATTCCCTGACAATTTGATAGACCACTGCAGCGAGAGGTGATCTCTTCTGTCGCTGAAGGCCATGATGTCTTTCTTCAGGCCTCTACCTCCTTTGGCAAAAGTCTTTGCTTTCAACTTCCGGCCGTCATGGGCACTGGGTGTAAGTAGTGCGACCGACTATTTTGGCGCGCAGATAAAGGCTTCCTGCTGACTTGGGTTGGACAGTGACTATTGTCATTTGCCCTCTTCTTGCGCTAATGGTAGGCGAAGTACTGTTCTAAATATGCCGCTCTTCAATTGACACCGGAATAGATGGACCAAGTCAATGCCCTCCAAGCAATTGGTGTGGCTGTCTCGACTATAAACTCAAATACACCTCTGGCCGAGAGACGTCTCATCCTGGACGATATGCTGTCAGGTCACCCTCGCACTCGACTTCTCTACGTGACGCCCGAGCTTTGCCAAACTGATAGCTTCCGCCGGAACCTTCAAGTAGTTCACAAGCAGGAGCAATTGAACCGCATTGCTATCGATGAAGCCCATTGTATCAGTGAATGGGGCCATGACTTCCGCCCAGCATACCAAGAACTGGGTTGGTTCAAGAACAATCTCACCAACCCGGCCGTTCCCATCACTGCACTCACTGCTACGGCCACGCCGCGTGTTCGCTCAGACATAATTAATATGCTAGGTCTTGACACTACAAAGCTTCGGCTATTCAACACGCCGTCTGCTCGTCCGAACATCCATTACGAGGTCCGATACCTAGAAGACAATTCCGACGATGGGAATTCTCAAATCCACAATCTTCTCAAGTGGCTCAAGGCAATCCAGACCCGACGCGCCGCGCGGATTGGCGCTGAAGCCGCCGCCGAACTCCCACCGATATCAGGCATCATTTACGTTGGGCTTCGCGCTATGGCAGAGCAGCTTGCTGCCGAGCTTTCGCGAGAGAGTAGCGTGTCTGCAGTTGCTTACCACGCCGGGTTAGCCCCTCAAGAACGAACTCGGATTCAAACACTGTGGACATCGTCACAACCATGCGAACACCCCAAAGATGGGAGCGCCTCGCCAGCCTTCTCGATTATTGTCGCAACCAATGCGTTCGGAATGGGCATTGACAATCCACATGTCCGCTTTGTGGTGCACTGGACACCGCCTCGCAGTTTCGAAGGCTTTGTCCAGGAATCTGGCAGAGCAGGTCGTGACGGCCGAGCTGCTGCATCACTCGTATACTACAATACGCAAGAACGAGACCGAATTCATGACCGTCTCAGTCGGGATGCGGAGAATGTTAAGAATCGAGGCGGGCCGAGACAACATGTCGATAGCTTGTTGAGGAACCAGACAGCTCGGCTTGAGAGTTTCCAGAAGGTGATTCGCTATTGTGACAGCATTTCCAAGTGCCGGCATGATATGATCAAAGACCTGTTTGGTGATTTTGAATTGGAAGAAATGGGGTCGCAGCAGCCGCCCTCATCGCAGGCTATGGGAATCGGCTCGTCGCCCTGTGACTTTGCTTGTGACTTTTGCAAAGAAGGTCGAGGTGGGCTGGCGAAGAGGAAGAGGAAGATGGTGCCTGATTACAGGATGGAGGTCATGTATGAAGGTTATTACTGATGAAGGGACTTCAACTTTTGTGTATATAGTATTATATGGGTGGTTTCATGTCTTTGCATAATTTCAAGCTATTTTCCCCTTCTTCTGTGATTCTTCATATGCCTACTATGGGTAGCGAGTGGCATCTGCAAGACATGGTTAGGTATTGAACTGTTCATGATTATCAAATTATTAGACGTGCTAAACCAGAGAACTAGTAAGCAGGTGAATCTCTTTAGAGTGAAAAATCCGAGGCCTGAGTTAACAGATAAGTATCCATACAGACATCCCATAGTAAGACTGTGATTAGACTGCAGGAGCAGGGAAAAACTGAAAGAGGGTTTACACGGGCGAACAATTAACTCCTATTTAGCAAAATATCACATCCCACAAATATTGCATAAAAAGATCAAATCGCTTAGCCTTTCCTCACTTTTGAATATCAAAACTTCAAAATCTCTTGCGTTTTAGGTTGGTTGTCTTCGAAGGTGAAAGAAAACCGAATCACATTGGCGTGGTCATCAAACCTACAGGCCGGGTGGAGGAGGGATCTGGGAGAGGCATTAGTAATTTTTTATGGGTAGAAGTAAATACACGGCACATACCGCACTGTAACTGCCTCCTCCACCAGGGGCTCCACCGGGGGGAGGAGGAGGAGGGGAACCTGAACCTGGAGGAGGTGGAGGCGGTGCCTCACTCGCCGGAGGAGGTGGAGGAGGAGCGGACTCTGCCGCTTGTTGCTGCTGTTGAGCGGCGGCTGCTTGGTAGTATTGGTAGTATGCGACATAGTTTTGGTATCCACCATAGGCGGCATAGGGGTCAGCTCCGTAGTACTGCGCATACTGTGCGCTGTAGTCAGCCGCGCTGGCGGCAGCACCAGATCCAGCAGCGGCCTGGCCTTGGCCACCGGGACTAGCAGCAGCAGGAGAGTTCGAGTGCTGGTGACGGTCGTTGTAACCGCCGTAACCGCCGCCGCCGCGACCGCCGCCTTGGTAACGATCCCCATGGTATCGGTCACCGCGATCGCCACGATCGCCGCGATCACCACGGTCACCACGATCACCTCCGCGGTAGCCACCGCGGTCACCATAGTTGTTGTACTGAGGCGGGTTATCTTTGTGGCGCTGGTATTGTTCACGGACGTTGGCAAGCAAGTCTTCACACAGTGCCTTTGCTTCTTGGACGTCATTGGCATCCGGACCACTTTGATATAGGGTTAGTTGGAGGTCCCATCTCACTAATAAGAGATGGAGTGGGATGTTGGTACTCACGCGACGTGCAAAAACATCGGCTCATCACTTTCTTGGCCAGTGCTAGATTCAATGAATCCAGAGCCACGGCCCTTTATCTGGACACGGCAGCGGGTCTTCTGTTGGATATGTTTCACATACGCACCACCCTGGCCAACAACCTGAGCACGCAGATTGAATCCGGGAATGGGTTCCAGGTCAATTGGAATACGCTCATCCGGCCATTTGCGCTGTAAAAAGTTAGTCATTTTGTTTTGCTTTTCGAAAGTAGAAAAATGCAGTTTCATACACGGCCGTACTCGTCCCTCTCAACCTGTTGTTCGGGTTCCCGTCGGCGGAATCGACGCTCGTCGACCAGATTAGGAAGTTCCTTTTTCATCAAATCGTCAATCAATTCGACGGCCTTGTCGAGGCCTTCCTTAGTTTGGCTTGTGATGTGAAGATAGAGAGGGGGGTTCTAAGAGGTGTGGTCAGTGACGTCCTACAATCTCGTCATAGATAGATAACCACTTACAGCCGCTGTCGACATGCTCTTGTCTGGGAAATAGCTTCCGCGGGTCGTGACATCTTGTAAAACAGTAAGTCATAAATCTCTTCGTCAAAATAACAGAAAGAGGGCGTACCGGCGCCAGTTTCATCTTTAATCTATAAGTCACGCAGCGGAGGTCAGCAGATGCAAAAGAGGGTTTGTGAGATGCTATGCATTTAGTGGATAGGGTAAGCTTCAGCCGGCCACACAAGAGTATGAGAGCAAAGGAAATGGGGTGGTTTGGGTTAGACCTCGGCAAAGGCAATGCACTCGATCTTCAAAGGAAGACTGGAGAATCAGCAAACGACAACAGGAGGCAATTACCAATTTTTGAGTAGAACCTTTAGTCAAGGTGTAGCGATTGCGCAGATCGTTGATCTCAAGATCCTTGATGTAGTCGCCATCCGCAACATACGACTCGCGAGGCTTGCCGTCCGCAGCAGCTGAGTCTTCTCCTGCTGGGCTGTCGGTCTGCGACAGTCAATCAGTTATTGATAACCACGTTTCAACAAGCAATAAGTATATACCGAACGGATTGGGGGGACATCAACATGTTGGATGCCCTTCTTGGCTTGAAGCTGGGCGTTGATCTTGGCCGCAGCGGCAGCTAGTCAAACGATACTTGTTAGAAGGAAGATCACTTAGAAGATTGGGCAAAAGGTTCAGGTCATACCTGCTGCCGCAGCAGGGTCGGAGGGAGGTTTGGAGGCAGGGCTATTGGGTTCGCGACTGAGCGGGCTGCGGGTACGGGTGGACTCAGATTGTCTGGCAGATGGCGATCGCGAACGACGATCGAACCGGGAGCGACGAGGCTCTGGTTCAGTTTGGTCGAAGCGAGATCGCTTAGTTTTGCGCTCGTCGTCGGCCATAGTGAGGAGAGGAGAGGTGAAGTGAGGTGTGAGGTGTGAGATGACAGGGAAGACAGAGACAGAGACAGAGGTCTAGGTAATTTGCGAAAGGGTCCCAAGTTTGGCGAATGGAAAGAATGCGATCGTGAATGAAAAGATAGTCAATCAATCCTGTTCCAGTGAAATGATAGTTCCAATTCACAGTGGATTGAAACAGCTTCCAGGGAATTGTGATGGGTGTGTGAGAGAGACAGTCTTCCCCAAAGGCACGATCACTGGCACTTTCACAACGATAAATTGCTTTGATATTCCTTCGCGCCCGGAAATTCATAGTCACGTGGAGATGCATAACGCTATCCCCGGAACGTGCTAGCGTTGCTGGTGAGTCAGCCTCGCCGAGGTCGGAAGAGCAAAAAGAATCCGGAGAACCCATCGGGAGTCTGGAGTGATTCATCGCACAACTTCTTCCAATTCTGAAGCAGCCATGGCTTTCAGACGCCCCTCGACGCTAGCAGCGTCAGCGTCGCTGTTCTCTTCCGCAGTTGCTGCTGGTCGGTCTCGCACTGCTACCGCTCTGCCCCGATTCAATGCCACCCGCTCTTCCTCCAGCTCGACCTCAGCACTGGCATACAAGGCATTGCACCGTCGCTCTCCTCTGCCTCTGCCGGTCTCCGATGCTTCGCCTCAATGGGATGCCCCGACTGCCGTCTCGAGCATTCTCTACGAGACCCCCGTGCCTCCCTCCAACCCGCCCAAGCGTCACATCCTGAACTGCCTCGTTCAGAACGAGCCCGGTGTGCTGTCCCGTGTGTCCGGAATTCTGGCCGCCCGTGGCTTCAACATTGACAGCTTGGTCGTCTGCAACACCGAGGTCGAGGATCTTTCCCGCATGACCATCGTGCTGAAGGGCCAGGACGGCGTGGTTGAGCAGGCTCGCCGCCAGCTGGATGACCTGGTTCCCGTCTGGGCTGTTCTGGATTACACCGAGTCGGCTCTGGTGCAGCGTGAGCTTCTGCTCGCCAAGGTCTCCATTCTGGGCCCCGAGTTCTTCGAGGAGCTCCTCCAGCACCATCGCGAGATTACCATGCCCACCGAGAGCCTGGACAAGACCAAGCAGGGCCACTCTTTCGAGCAGATCGAATACCACCCCCGCAACTTGCCTCAATCCCAAGCTCTGCGCCACAAGCACGAGCATCTGGATGCCATCACCCGTCTGACTCACCAATTCGGTGGTAAGGTCTTGGACATCAGTACCAACAACTGCATTGTCGAGCTGTAAGTCCTAGCTGACCCCGGTCCTCTCGGCCCACCTTCCCTTCCCGCAGCTCTTACTGACCTTGTCTCCCCAATAGCTCCGCCAAGCCTAACCGTATCGACTCCTTCCTCAAGCTCATCGGTCCCTTCGGTATCCTTGAGTCCACCCGTACCGGTCTCATGGCTCTGCCCCGTTCCCCTCTGTCCGAACAGACCGAGGAGCTCGAGAAGGATGCCGCCGACGTTGTCGATGCCAGCACCCTGCCCCCTGGCTAAATATCTATCCCTAACCCACCAATTCAAAGATATACATACCCAATATGATTTGGTTTATTTGCTGCGCGCCGCCTTGAGCTTCGGGTTCTCGATTCTATGCTATAATATTCGTGGTTCTCCTACTTGATGTAAAATGTCTCATTATCTTGGCCTTTTGCATGCGTTTCAAGTTCTTTTTGTAGCAATACTGTAGGCATATGAAACGAACCGTTAAAAGTCTCCTTCTTTTCGTCCCAAATAACTTGAATTAGAAGGCCGTAGTCGGCCGCCTCCATATCTCAACACTCCCTATAGTCTAACATTTGCTGCAATCCCTTTACCCCGATAGAGTATGGTATCGGTGTACTGCAGAACTTTGATCCCGATTTTGGCCACCGCGTCCATTTCTAGCGATTGTCCCAGTGCCTTGCGCAGAGCGTCGTACCCAACGCCGCCCAGTACCAAGTCGACTGGGATACGCGGAGTTTGAGATATACCAGGTGGGACGTCGAAAGGTTTATAATATTTGATCCTGCCCAATGGTTCGTCTCCCTCGTAATAGGCAGTCGCTTCAATTGAGGTTATTGTGATGCTTGTCCTGTTTAATGGCGAGAAGAGGGTGAATTCAGTGGTCGATGACCAAAGATGAAGCTATCAAAGTCCCGGTATTAGCAAGAAATAATCTTTGCCATTGTGGATTCGAGGGATAGAGAAAGAGCTAGTAGATTGCGACAGCGGTGGAGTGGTACTTACCGTTGCATCCTGGATGAAATGTGGCTCTTCTTTTCCATGACCTGGGGATCCTGGTGTGGATAGAGCGGGAATTGAAATGTTGATAGGAATAGCTGACAATGCCTTTCCTAGCTGAGGTATAGCTGGGATTGATCTTTCGTGGGCTTGAACGGAGACTGTTGTGTTATATCCTGGGATGCAATTTAGAGTCATGGCATAAGATTAGTGGGGTATCTGGGGATGCACACCTGATATGTAGGAAGAAACAAGGGTTCGTCCAGCTTCCACGCCATCAGTCCCATTCATCTCCAATGGGCTCCAGGAAAGTTCTACCGGTATATTGCTGTTGTTTCCGGGTTGGACGTCTATATGGCGGCCAGTGATATGAGCAATGGAGGACCCGTTGTATAAGATCAACAAGTCGACAAAGGGGATAGTTGCCGAGTAGCTTATAGGGTTTGTAAAGTTCACCTCAATTGAGGCTGAGAGCGATGATTCTGTAGAATTGCTCAAAGACAAGGAACCCACACGAAGATTTAGATGATCAAACGGTTTGCCGGTTGAAGCTAAGAGCAAGTCAATGACCGAAATAAACAAAGCTAGATTTGTACTATATATCTAATATATGGAAATCACGAGAACATACTGTTCACAGGGACATCCCCAGAAGCCGGGATGCCACGTACTGTCAAGCGGCCCAGGCCAGTCTCGACCTTTGTATCTACGGTGGCAGCAACGTGCAGCACCACTGCCTTGTCACCAAAAAGCATCGCCTGAACAACTTGCGACAATACGTCACTGTCGGTTACCTCTAGCGGGGCGTCCTTTATAGCAAACTCCACCAGTAGTGCGGCCAAACCATCCTCGTCCTCTGTCATAGTCGAGTTGGAATCTTGCCACTTGTCGATGTTCAAGACTCCGAGCTGGTTACCTCGATAGTACACATTCGCTATGGCTCGGACACGAGGAACATCGACCTGGAAATTCATCTCCTCTGGCAAGCCAATGAGAACCTTCATAACAGCCGACACCGATGGCGATGCTTCTGGTGTATTGGGCTCGGCGAAAGGATCAGGGAGCGAGAAATGTGTGTCCGTCATGGTGAAGTTCTTGACCAGGTCATCCAAAGCATGTCCCGTGAAAGGGAATGGCAAGGTGACACTGCGCAGTAGAGTGGCTATCCAGTCGGGTGTTTGAGCCAGTGGAGCCTCTGCACCACGAACAAAGATGGTGGTCTCCTGGCCTTGAATGAAGCCCGAGACCAACAGATCCAAAGGCGAGTCCCTCCCCCCTGGGCAGCTGCTCGTCAACTCATCGGGGATTCTCCTGATAAGACCCCTGGCTTTAAGGTCAGTTGGTGCGTTGGTATGGACTGCCACCTCTGCTGTGGAGGCATTGGCAACCATGATAAGAGGGTCGCCGGGTGAGCAGTTGGGCACAAGCACGTCGAATCCAAGAGGTGGTATTGTGAGTGCGATCGGAGAATCAATCTTTGCAGTAAGAGCCACATCAACGGCCATGGCCCCATTTTTAGCGTCATGTACGTTAAACCTCGTGAGGCTGATCACAGGTAGGGCGGGGAAGTCGTGTTCTATGTAGTTCATGTTAGTGCTATGGTGGCAAATGGATATATCAAAATCATCTACCTTCGAATGTGATTGTGTCGGTGATTATTTGTTCGCCGAGGGCAATGAGACCGGTCGACAGGTGTAGTGTGGCCTTGCCACGGATTCTCAGGCGATCCAGTCTGCCTTCTATCCAATCCATCGCAATCGAATGTATACCTTTGACATCTCCAGCTGCCAAATCGGTAATAAAATCGAGGTGATTCTCATGTCCATTCCGGATGTTCACTTTGATAGAGGGTAATTTCGCCGTGCCAGCGAGAACATTGCCGTACTCCGGCAGATAAACTTCAAGGTCCGACTCGCCCGACTCAACCTCTCGTGCTATCCAAGTGGCAAATCTGCCGAATCTTCGAATCGAGTTACTCTTCACACGACTCGCATCCATGACAAAATCGCCCCGGACACGGGCGCGAACACCATCGGGAGTTGTCGAGTCTATTGATAGCGCAGTGGGGTTGAATACTGCAGCTTCTTGGGCATACTCTTTGACCACAGCCGGCGCAGCAAAGGCGAAGACCAGAATAGATAGGACTCCGGTCGTCAATAAAATAAGAGATATGATGGTCGGCCATCGTACTCGGCTGGGTTTCTTCTGAGCGCCTCCTTCAGTCGAGGCCGATCTTCGAGATGCAGCTGAGGAAGGCCGTTCAGTCCCGTAGGCTGCGGCATCATCGCGGCGATGGAGTAGGGGTGTGGATTCGGAAGACAGTTCAAATGATCGGCGAGGCTGGTCTGGACGGGCTTCTAGTCTTTGTTGGGATGGGGATGGGGATGTGGATGGGGTAGGAGAGGAGGAGCGGGCCTGCCCGTCCAGCAAGGGCCTGCTCGCCTCCGTCATGAGTGTATTGAGCTGGTCGTAGTGAGTTGAATAGTAGAAGTAGCTTTCCCCCTCTCTCTTCTTCCTGTGTGACAGTGACAAAGTGACCTGGAGGAGGGAGTGAGATGGAGATAGTGGAGTGATAACGGGGACTAGAAGTGTGGAGATCCGATGATGTCGACTAGACACCTGATTCAGGCCAACACTTGGCGCCGAGGCCGGCCACTCGCGTTCGTACTAGGAGACACTAGCCTATTATAGGCTTAGTGTCGACCACCACCAGTGGAGTCCCAACCAGCAACCACCGAAATGCACCGCGGGCAAGTGCACCCAACAGCGTCAGCCATGATTTTCCTCCGGATTTGATTTGACTCATTGCTGGTCCCTTTCAATTTCCCCCACCGCTCCCCCCTCTACCCCCAATTGCACTCGCCCACTCTCTCACACACACATACTCTCTCTCTCTCTACGCACCCATTCTACACCTACACCTACATCTGCACCTCCTGTATTTCCTATCTCAAAGTCCACAATGGCTAGCGGTCTTCAAGCTGCCGCCCGTTATGGCGCCCAAAGTGTAACTCAATTGGCCGGCTCCACCTCTTCTTCCCTGAGTCGAACTCTTCAGGCTAATGGTCTTCGACGATTTGCCCACCAGACACAAACCTCTCCTCCAACCTCTCCTTTCGCCCCTCGCCATCTGCTCTCCATTGCAGACCTGACCCCCGCGGAGTTCGCAACCCTGGTGCGCAATGCCTCCTCCCACAAGCGGGCCATCAAGTCCGGAGCTATCCCGCAAAGTCTTATCGGAGCCCTCTCCGGTAAGACCGTCGCCATGATGTTCAACAAGCGCAGCACCCGTACTCGTGTCTCGACCGAAGCCGCTACTGTCCAGATGGGCGGCCACCCCATGTTCCTCGGCAAGGAAGATATCCAGCTCGGCGTCAACGAGTCTCTCTACGATACCTCCGTCGTCATTTCCTCCATGGTTTCCTGCATTGTCGCGCGTGTCTCCAAGCACTCCGACGTGGCTGATCTGGCCAAGCACTCCACCGTCCCCGTTATCAATGCCCTCTGCGACTCCTTCCACCCTCTGCAAATCATTGCCGACTTTGTGACTATCTACGAATCCTTCACTCCCAAGGCCCACAACCTCTCCAGTCTGGGTTTGGAGGGTCTGAAGATTGCCTGGATTGGTGATGCCAACAACGTCCTGTTCGACCTGGCCATTGGTGCAACCAAGATGGGAGTTGACATGCACGTCGCCACACCCAAGGGCTACGAGATCCCCGCCGACATGGTCGACCTGATCCAGCGCTCTGGTGAGGGCGTTGCCTCCGCCGGCAAGCTTATCCAGACCAACACTCCGGAGGAGGCTGTCAAGGACGCCGATATCCTGGTCACCGACACCTGGGTCTCTATGGGCCAGGAGGAGGAAGCCAAGAAGCGCATGAAGGCCTTTGAAGGTTTCCAGATTACTGCGGACCTGGCCAAGCGTGGTGGTGCCAAGGAGCACTGGAAGTTCATGCACTGCCTGCCCCGCCACCCGGAGGAGGTGAGCGATGAGGTCTTCTACAGCCCTCGCTCCTTGGTGTTCCCCGAGGCGGAGAACCGTCTGTGGGCGGCAATCTCGGCTCTGGAGGGCTTTGTTGTGAACAAGGGCAAGATTGTGGAGTAAATGGAGACATGGGATCCCAACAATACCCACCAACAATAAAATCAAAGAAATAAAGGACGACTAAAAAAAAAGTCTGAGGAGGGATATTCTTCTTGTGTTCACTCCTTCTGAGCGATTTCAGGAGTTGACGTTTTCGGGGAATACTACTAGTATACATAGAGCTTTTCATTCGGATGTAATTATTCATTTAACAAAAAGAAAGAAAAAAAAAAATCCACTAAATCTTCCCGAGATCCGTAAGACTCCGTTCGTATAGAGGCTCTCCACTCGGAAGCACCAATGACGTTGATGATTATTCTCTTTTTTAAGGTTCCATAAAGTTGGTGGCTCGGCATGCCAGGGTTTCGAATACCCCGTACCCTAGGAGGGCGCGAGTAGTACCTACATTCTGCCGCTAGTTCCGGTAAGCAACTGATAAGATTGTGCCCATCCGATGGTTAGTGGGGCCATCGGATGCTGCCAGGCTGGTTATGTGGCGGGGCTTCCGATGGCATCCACGGAGATGGAGGGGCACGGCTGGGGCTGAGGGATATAACCAAGCTTTATTCGTTATGATGTATATGGGGTAGGACAGTCAACTGAAATAACTTGAAAGCATGTAGCCTTTGATCTTGCTATTCTCAGGCGGAAAATAGGGAAGTTGAATATGATAGATCATATTTACGAGATATGAGAAGAGTAACCACCGCAGCCGATCTCGGTCCGGCAAAAGGAATATGTATATATCTACTACTAGTATAACTATAACATCATGATCATTAGCTACCATACTAAATCAAGTGGATATAATTAGTACATAATCAACACGGCTCCTTCTACCCGATCATCAAACAGTGCCTATTTCTCCGTAGGATCGACCGGGATATCCGGGCCAAAGTCCTCGGAAGAGTAACAACTTCCAAGGTTGGCAAACCCCCCACACTCTCTCCACGCTCCGAAAAGCCACCTCCAACTTGTTAACCATCGGATCAGTCATTCTACAGGCGGGGTACTCCCGATTACCATACAAACTATTTGACTACATATATCTCGAGTTCGTCAATCCTTCTTGTCCATATATTTCCCACCATATCACCTGCATTGCATTCGACAAACTTGAACTCAAGTCACACCACACGCACCTGGACACATACAACCCCACATCTTGGAACAATGGGTTTCGCAGACAAGCGCGTCGCCATCGTCGGCGGTGGCCTGGGAGGCACAGCCTTCCTAAACGCCGCCCTCTACAGCGGACTGAAAAACGTCCAACTCTACGAGCAAGCACCCCAATTCGGCGAAGTCGGCGCCGGCGTGAATATCACCTCCAACGCCAATCGTGTCCTCGACGCCTTCGGCCTGAAAGAAAGCATGACCGCAAAGTCCAGCCACAAACTCCCCTCATACATGGAATACCACAGCTACCAGACCGGCGACTATCTCGGCCACATTGAGGAATTCTCGCAACCGCCCGCCCGGTTGCTGCATCGCGCGCATCTACTGGATTCATTGAAGGAACGTGTTCCCGAATCATCGCTTAACCTGGGAAAGCGACTGTTGTCAATTGACCGAAACACGGCCGGTGCTGGTGCGCCATACACCCTCCATTTCGAGGACGGTAGTACCGCCGAAGCAGACATCGTTATCGGATGCGATGGTATCAAGTCGAATGTTCGTCTCGACATGGGTCTGGGAGACTCACCGAATTACTCGGGTCAGGTCGTCTACCGCGGTTTCGTAGACTACAAGGACCTACCATCCGAGACGGCGCAATTGCTTCGGAAGACGGTCAATTTCCGCGGTCCGAAGCGCCACGTTCTGATTCTTCCTATTGGGAATAAGGAGACGCAGACTGATCGTGCGGCTGTTATTGGATTCATGTCTGAGCCGCTTGAGGCGTGGGATTCGGAGAGTTGGATGTCTCGCTCTGATATTGATAGTTTGCAGGAACATGTTAAGGACTGGTGTCCGCAGGTGCAGGATATCATTGCCGGTCTGCGAAAGGGCTCGGAGGATGGGAAGATGTTGAAGCAAGCGCTTTATGTGCGCGATCCTCTAGATAAGTGGTTCGAGATGAAAGAGGGTCAGAAGGATGCGGGGATTATTTTGTTGGGTGATTCGGCTCACTCTACGCTGCCTCATCAAGGTATGTTGATCACTTTTTGTGGCTTGATTTCTTCTCGCTTCCCGCCGACGCCATTGACTAACTTGGATCGAATAGGTCAAGGAACTTGTATGGCTATTGAGTCTGGTATTGCCCTCGCGACTATTCTGCGCCACTGGAAGGGTGATGATCTCGCCGGAGCGTTCCAGTTCTACCAGGATCTTCGCAAGCCCCGGACAGACCGTGTCACGCAGACTAGCTACGAGGCTGGCAGGCTGGCCAGCTCTGATAGCCCTGACCAGATGACCAATAACTTCAACCCGGAGGCGTTGGGTGAGCGGATGAAGTGGATTATGGAATATAATGTTCTGGAGGATTTGAAAAGTAAGGGGGCTGGTGTGCTGGACTTTCAAGACTCGAGACTTTAAGCTTGTGAGTTCTGTTTGAGGTCATGGTGTTATAGATGATACTTTAGCCATTCTGTATAAATGATTGTTATGATTGTTCAATCTACTCCGAGTCTACTACTAGTACTTCAAAATGAATTTTTCAAGAAGTTGTTTACTAAATATACTTGAATGCTAGTGCAGGTGGGGTGATAGATGCAGTGGTGTTCCCTCGGTCAGACCACTGGCATTCAAGTAGTATTACCTACTGGCCCGGGTATATAGTACAACTCCAGAATATTACAACATCTCACCAACCATATTTGCCACTATTTCGAAAGCCCATTAGTGTGAACTTGAATCGAATAAAGAGCCCAGTTCCACCTTCGATAGCATCATACCGTCAGTATTGCATGATTCATTGTGAACCGAGCACGGCCGTTTTCACATGCCAACCCGCACGTGCAGCACCTCCGCATTTCTAGACATCTCGACATTTCCGAGTCTTCTTCTCTTCTTCACCACACCATGGAGGTAAGTGTACTACTAGTATGCTGCTAGTACCATCCATCCCATAATCCCGAGGCTACCAACCACTGGCACTGGCACCTATCTAACAAATCATTAGTTAAACAACCCAGGGGGCTTTCGCTCCCGACGCTCATACCCCAACCTCCACCATGTCTCCCTCGCTCCACTCACCCCCCGATTCCCCATAGACGACGACATCGAACCAACAGACTACTTCAGTCCACGCGACACTCTCGAACCAACAACCAGTGGGTCCAAAACCCCCCCACGAACTTCGTACTTCTCCAGCGTCTCCGTCCCCAGCACTCCACCCATCCTCTCACATTCGCGAAGTACATCCCGCACCCGGCACCACCGCCGAAGCAAGAGCTCCAGCCGCGCTACAACATTCAGCGATTCAAACCTACAATCGCATACCCGGGAACTCTCACTCCCACTCCATCACCAGAGTCAACATCAGCATAAGAAAACATCCAGTTCACCCCATATACGCCGACAGCAGAGCGAACACGCTCACAGCCATGCCCAACCCCACACCACCAAATCAGATGCAGAATGGATGCTCCGCGCCGGAATAGCCCTCGCCTCCTCAACCCGTGAAGAAAAAGGCCAAAGCTGGCTATCCAAACGCGAAAGTTCCACCAGTCTCGTCACCGAGATCCCAATCGACAATGAGCCGACGCATCACCGGCACCACTGGCGCACGAAGTCGGGGTCGTCGCGAAAGTCTCGGCCGGGTTCCGGTGCGTCGACGCCAGGTGGGATGACTCTTTCTAGACGGAGTTCTCGTTCTAGAGGGACGAGTCGGCGGGGGAGTCGGGCTGGTCTTACTATGACTTCTTTGCCGCTTGCTACTACTACCACTACCACTTCTGCGTCGACATCGTCGATGGTGGCAGTTGGGAATGCGGGGGCTGTGGCGCAGGGTAAGAGTTCTAGTCCTGCGGGTGCGATTACCCCGGAGGTACGGGGGCGAAGTTCGACTGAACGGTCGGGATCAGGTCTCGAGGCTGATTTTGTGGATGAGCGGATTCGGGCGGAGATGGCTTCGTTGCAGCGGCGGGATGGATCTGGAGATGGCAATGGAGATGATTATTACGGGGATGGCTTTGAAGGGGATGGGGAGGACTGGGACGGAGAGGAATATGGGGATGAGGGGTCCGAATATGATTATTCTACCGACGAGACGCCGGATGAATTTGACGAAGCTGATTTGCAGCGATTGACGCGTGAGCGTGGATTCGGGTTGGGGGGTTGGATCGATAGACTTGTTGAGTGGACTTTGTTTGGTGTCGAGGAATGGCCTGCTCCGGGTGTTTCGTCGACGGCTGCGACGCGCATCGGGACTACGCCTACTACTACGACTGTGACGTTTGAAGAACCGCTGGCTGGAAGTAGTCTCGAGCAGGATGAGGGTCATGATAATTTGTCCATTGCCTCTGCGGAGCTGGATCGGTATTCTGATATTGATTCTGTTTCCCATGTCGAGGAGCCGGTTGTTGAGAAGCCCGGGGAGCAGGGTGGATGGGAGGATGCGAGTTGGTTGTTCCGGGTTGTGAAGCGTGCCATCATATAATGATGCCGATGATTTTGGAGTGATGGCTATTCCATTTGTATATACGCAACTTGTTTTGGTTTCACTTCGAGTATCCTCCATCTCAACCGCGAAGACGTGAGATCAGATTGGAAAATAGCGATAGCGATGTTTATGATCATTTTCGAGTTGAATCAGCGTGCAAGAATCAGCGTGCAAGACAATTGATATTGATGACAGCCCTGGAGTACTTGAAACATCGCCAGCAGTGCCATCATGACTGCTCAGGTGTGCTAGAGATTCCCCATCCTGCATGGAGACAAGATTAAACATCACTAGGTCTAATTTGAAATACGAATACGAAGTAAAGGATACAATATTCAAGTTGGACAAAATGCGAAGAATCAGACTATGTAGTACCGATGTAAATGAATTGTTGACTATACAAGACTCCAGACAGTGCAAAATCGATCGAATCACAAAGGAAGCACGCCATCCGAGATCGCAATGAAGGAGAACAAATGAAATCAGAGAAGAGGATGGAAGGAAACGAGAGGTCGAGAACAGGGTGAAACAGACAACTCGAGATATGACAAAAGGAAAAAAGAAGAAGAACAAGAGAGGTTGGAAATCGACGAAGTCGGAAGAAAAAGCAGGCGAGAGCTTTCGAAAATTCATTGGAAATTGAAAAAAGGTGAGATGGGAGTGTGTGGGAAGCAGTCGCCATAGCAAAAGGAATCATTCTCTTCCAATGGTTCCCAGTGAACCATTCAGGGCAACATCGGAAGGTCGGAGGGCGCGAAAGTTGGGGAAGGTAATAAGAAAGGAAGACATGGAAGTAATCTGTTAGGTGATTCGCCTTTGCATACTATAAAACGCCAATCTGAGACCATGTGGATTCTCTAAAGGTCATGCAGTAGTTATCGTGATCGTGGCATACGTCGGAATATTGTGCGGTCGGATAAGTGTATTCAAAACCGTCGGGCGGGGTTCACGGCGTGAGAGCGAACAGCGTGATGTGTGTGAGGATGGGGACGTGAATCCATCCGGGTGCGATGTATGGAGTGTGTTTATTCCAAGCAGGATTTAACCAAGTTAGTGGTGTGCCGTATTATCGAGTTCGAAAAAGGGGTGTATGTTGGTGAGGAGGCCGTTGATCTGAGTCATCTGGCTTTCTTGCTTTTCTTGCTTTATTCACCAGGGACCGACTTTTACGGGAGTTCCGAGGCCATAGGTGCCGGAGAACAACTGGTCCCGTATAGAGCCAAGTTCATTGCCGCCGGGGCTGTGAGACTGGGAATCTTGGGGTCCATTCATCCACCCCAGGCTCGAGCCGAGTTCGTTGATGGCGGCCTGAAGCTTGCCTCCCGATGTGTGGTTGTGTTTGGCGAGCTTCTGGTCCCATCCTCCGTACTGCAGCTGGATGCCACCGCCACGCTTTCCTGCCTCCCGGATCACCAGGATCCAGGCCTTGCAGATCTCATCGTAGGCCGAGTCTCGTTCGATATTGTTCTGTGGTGTGCTCCAGCGGGGCAGGGCGTGGATGATATCCGTGGCTCCGTCCAAGTAGCTGAGGGAGACGGAGGGCTGTGTTTCGTTGGGAGGGAGGAAGTTGGGGGTGAAGTCGCTTAGAGCCTCGAGAAGGTTTGTGAGTGGCTGACGAACTCTGTTATAGGCGTAGTCGGACTCAGTGTTGCCACCGAGAGGGAAAGATGACTGGAGGACAGCCTGATAGTTCCGAAGGACCTGGAGGGTGGAGGAGACGCTTGGACGAGGAGAAGTGTGCGCCACCTCATCGGCCAGCTGGGGGTGACGCTCGCACATGGTACGAACGACGGTTCGGAGGGCATCGGTGTCCAGGGTCTCTAGGAGACGGGGAAGAGCAAGAGGTCTGCCAGAGACATTTGGTCGGGATCGTTTGATGTTGCGGAAGGAGGAAGGGAGCTGACGAGGAGTAAAGGCGGGCGAGTTGGTAGGAGAGGCGGACATGCGTCCATCGTGGTCATTGCCATCATCATCGGCTTTCCGCTTGCGGCTGGTGTAGGACGATGAAGGTGTCGACACTGCAAGGGTTGGTCAGCTCGGTGTTCTTCAGATGTCTGCAGAGAAGCTCTCTGGGCATGGTTCAGGCCATGGACTAGGGGATGGAAAGAGCCAGGGAGGTCATACTTATACGGGAGGGAGAGAATCGAGAGTGCTCGTAGAAATGAGGAGGAACAGGAGGTGTGGCCACCAGACTGTTCATGATGACAGCCGGATGGCAAGAAAATATGAGCTTCTCAGAGAGGGATATGAGCTCTGAAGAAGAGAAAAAGGGCAGTTTTTTTTCAAGAAAGGGTGCCCATGTGCCCAATAGGGTGTGGTGAGGTGAGGTGAGGTGGGGAGAAAGAAGGGAAGAGAAACGGCGGTGGGTAGCGTTGCGGGAGGCAACGCACGCCGGCCGTGCAGGTTTTGCTGGGGTCACCTTTCAACGTTGCAGACTGCAACATTTTCTTTGACGAGCACACTTTGGGTTTTTGTAAGAAGGATGACTAGGGGAAATTAGAAAAAAAAAATAGTACAATATTTCTAGCATGCTCCTTTCACGCTGGTAAGGAAAGGTCATGGACTTTTATACAAATTTGCTACTAGAGACAACTTGTACTTGTACTTCTATTTAAAACTACTTGTAACTAACATGTACTACTGGTATATGTGATACTACTAAGACAACGAATCATACTAGTGTTCTTTTGATTCCACTTAAAGTGCGCCTAGGGATATCGTATTTACAGGTACAGAGATTGAGCAGCCACAATGTCACGACGAATCTTCGAGAGCGCCATCTCGAACTTGCTCTCCAGGTCCTCGCTACCCATGACCTTGGCAGCCTGCGCCATCTGTCGCAGACATTCCTCCAACCGCCGGAAAACACGGATCAAGCTACCCTCGTACACATCGGTCATTTTGCTAACAAAAATTGGTGGTTAATTCGGGTGTCTCCGCTCACATCAAGGGGGGTGGCAAAATGCTTACCAGATTTCCGCGAAGGACTTGCCATTCGCCCAATCGTACATGACCTCCATGAGCTCCCAATGGAAACTGTTGACATATTCTTCCTCGTTGAGAGCCAGCTTGGACTCTTGGGAAACCTTGGCGACCGTCCGAGCTGTATTTTGAATCGTCTTGAGAGGCTTCGCGAGCTCATCCTTGGATAGTGGGGGTGCCTCCTTGACTTTCTCCTCGAAGACAAAGACACTCATGACGGCGGCTATTTGCTCGGGGGTGAATTCATTGAAGAAACCGTTGAAGAGCAACTCGCTCAGCATCAATTCATCACCCGTGCTGATCTCACAGGCGACTCGGGCCTTCATTTGAATGACTTCGGCATCGTTGATGAAGCCAAAGCGACGAAGCACACGCTTGCGGCACTTGAGCTCATCCAGCTGCTGAATAGCCGTTGCTTCCGAAATCTTCTTCTTAACATCCTTGATTTGAGTGGCTGTGTTCACCTTGGTGGCATACTGTTCGTAAAGTTCTGGCAACCGAGGCGAGTTATGCAAGGGGTTACCAACAAGACGAGACTCAAGAACTTCGATTTTCTGTATAGTCATTCATCAGTATAATGTTATATAAAAAGACAGCCTTTGTAGGCCAGGAAGTACTCACCCTGAGCACCTTCTTAAAAGAATCATCCTTAATGCCCATATTTTCAATGGGGTCAAGCACCGCAATGCCATCTGGCATACGCCTCTGAATCTCGTCTAGATTTTTTTTGACGGTGTTCCGATTGTCGACCGAAGTAAGATCCTTCGGGAGCATCATCTTAACGTGAGAGATCTCGCGAATGCAAGTGAGCATGCACGGTACAACCTCAAATCGGCACTTTTCTCCTTCCTTGGCCGGCTGAATTCCAGGAGGGAAATGCTGGAATGACTTGGTACCGATAGAAGGACCCTCGGCAAGCTTCAGGAGCACATCAACGATGTATGATTCGTGGTCAGGGATTTTCTCCGAAGCGTTCTTGGGTTTCCGCTGGGTGAATCTCACAACTACACCCCAGCCAAAGTCCGTACCCTGGTAAGTGATGTGAACTAGACGACCGCCAGTCATATAGGTCAGAGAGTAATTGGGGTGACTGATCACGGCTTGTATGTCGTCGGAGAATCCGTCAAGCTGTTTTCGCAGGTCATAATATTCACGGATTGTGCCCTCGTCAGAGATGACCATGTTCGCCCGCTTTGCTTCCAGCTCCTGTAGTTCCTTCTCGAGGTCCACGATGCTGCCAGTATTCTGGAACTGTTTGAAGCACCGTTCAAGCATATACTCTGGAGAGATACCATCCACACGCATAAGGTTGAGAACCATGTTGTAGCTGAGATGGAATGCGGAATTCAAGCGGTCCTGCTCACCGCGCACAATCTCCTTGGCAACCGCAGGATCCATGTGGTCATCCACCATCATGATCACGATACCGCGGTCATCAAGACCTCTTCGACCAGCGCGACCAGACATTTGAATGAATTCGGACGGCGAGACCCATCTTTGGCTTGTACCGTCGAATTTTCGAACACTGGTGAAGACAACAGTCTTGGCAGGCATATTAAGCCCAATGGAAAAGGTTTCAGTAGCGAACAAGACCTTGATCAGATTCTCTTGGAAAAGGATCTCAATGGTTTCCTTGAGGATAGGGAGAAGGCCGGAATGGTGAACACCGACACCTCTTCGCAGCAGGGGTAGAATGTTGATGATCTGAGGCAGGTTACGATCCTCCGGAGATAACATCTCGATAGCGCTATTGAAGACCTTGGAAACCATCTCCTTCTCAGAATCATCGTTGAAGGACAGGTTTTTTAGTTGAAGAGCACCGCTTTCGCATTCACGCTTGCTGAAGCTGAAGATGATGACGGGGTTGAGCTTCTTCAGCATGACCATTCTGACAATCTTGAAGATATCGGAGGGGCCCTTATTCCCGCCTTTATTAAGCTTCTTATCATTGCCCTTTCCTTTCCGCTTTGCGAGAGCATCGTTGGGATCATCGCCTCCCTTTTCAGCAATCGCACCCATGGCTTTTTGGAAATTCTCCTCGCGGAAAGTTCCTTTCTCATCCACGACCAGGTGGATACCATCGCCCCCAGCCGGGAAGAAGTAATGTTGAAGGGGGGTCGGGCGGTAGTTGGTGTAAACGACGTGACAGGGCTGGTTGTGCATTTTGGTGCACCATTCGGCAAACTGCATGGCATTGGGAATGGTGGCGGAAAGGAAGACATATCGAACCTTATCAGGAAGGAGAATGATGGTCTCCTCCCACACAACACCGCGATTGGCGTCACGCATGTAGTGAATTTCGTCAAAAACAACCCAACCGACTTCACGCATGATCTCGGAACCACGATACAACATGGAACGTAAAATCTCCGTAGTCATGACCAGACAACTGGCAGTGGGATTGATGGTAACATCACCGGTCATAAGACCTACATCACCAAACTCGGCCGCAAACTCACGGTATTTCTGGTTGCTCAGCGCCTTGATCGGACTCGTGTAGATCACTCGCTGGTTGTTCTTTAAACATTGCGCGATGGCGTATTCCGCAATCACCGTTTTTCCGGCACTAGTGTGGGCGGACACCAGCACACTCTCCTCTCTTTGAATAGAGGAGACTGCGACTTGCTGGAAAGGATCGAGGGCGAAAGGATATGTCTTCGCAGGCTCAGCAGGCGGCTTGTGCTCGGAGATGGGTACGTAATGATAATTCGGTGGGATGGCGACTTGATGGCGAACTTGATGAGACACTGTAATCGAGGAATCTGGGGAGACTTGCAGTCCACCGGCGGTGATTTCAACCTCTTGTTCGGTTTCGAAGGTATCGGCGACGAGTGGCGCGGGGGCCTCGTCCAGTCTTTGGCGCTTTATTTCCGGCTGTTGATTCTCGGGGGTTGGCACATCGGCGACTGGGTCTGCATCGGCCATGGGTTCATCCGCAGAGGCCGTGTCGACCGGTTCCTCAACTGGCGCAGCGTCATTTGCCTTGACGCTACCATTGGCTTGACGTTTCTTGCTCTTGTCTCTTCTAGAGCGCTTTGGGACGCCATCGGACGGTTGAACCGCCTGAGGCTTGTCGTCGAAGACGTCGAAAAGCTCGTCCATCTCCAAGGAAGAGCGTAGACTTTTCGACAGCAATTCTGTAGACAGCGACAAGAACTCCGAGAATGCTTTCTTTTTTTTTCTCGCAGAAAACTGGAAAGTGCCTGATGAAGCAGGCGGTGAGGGAGGGACTTTGAACTGGTTGCATGGATCACCTGACCCACTCCAGTCCACGTGACCAGCATCGTCCCATTCCGCACCTCGCGATGTTCATTTGGCCTCGCCCCGTCCATTCCCGATCGTCCGCTCTCTCCCCTCAGTACCTCCCAAGGTGGGTGATATTCAACACAATTGCATTACTGACAAACCGGCTCACTATTCTTCTCCTTCAGATGTACGCTACTCCCGCCATCCGCGCCCGTCTGGCCGTCACTGGCCGTCGTGCCTTCACCACCACTCGCACCCAGATGGGTAGCCCCTTCCACTACGCCGAGGGCCCTCGCACCAACATTCCCTTCAACCCTCTGACCAAGCACTTCTTCTGGAGATACTGGTCCTTCATGGGTAAGCCATCCGCTGCGATCCGTTCTACATGCTGCGACCCATGTAACTAACTCGGTTACCTTCTTAGTTGTCGGTTTCGGTGCTCCCTTCGGTATTGCCGGTAAGCTCGCAATGACCCAGTAATCCCCTCTGACATGCTCAATGAACGCTAACGGTTATTTTCTACCTAGTCTGGCAAACCTACAAGACCAAATAAGCTGTTTCACTAGTATTTCTCGCGTGACAGTATGGTGGAAGATTATAGTGATGGAAATTCTCAATCGGGCGTCGAAATCGCTTGGAATCATGTACAAACTTAGAGAATGATATTGGGTGTTTTGTTTGCACGTATCAACTATGCGATTGTAGCTGTGTAGCTGGTGTAGAAGGGAGCTGTAGGGACGTTGAAATCTGGATGAAGTCATTGGCTGAGCGGATGTGGAAAATCAAAAATTTGTGGTTCGGCGTTGAATTAGAATTGGCTACAACACACAACCTCCCTCCACCTCCAACTTCAACCTCCCTTTTGAGCCAGTCAGTAAGAAGTGACTGCAACTTGAGCTGGAAGGGAATTCTCACACCTTTCTTCTCTTATTTATTTCCAGAGCATAGTGCTCATCCCATGGCGGGGTAAAAGAAGAGGCTCTCCACCTAAAAAAAAGTTGATACCCGCCGAAGATGCGCAATTTGCGAAATGTCTGGCTGCGGGAAACGCAAATACAGAGTGACCTGCCTCTGACGGCTACCGCTTGGGATATCTCGTCGGACTCGGTCGTGTGCACCTTTGGTCCAACGGAGCAGAGCCCTATCATCGAGCTGCGGAGGAAGCGTCCTGATGCTCAGACTGATGACCGGGCCGATCACCCTCTGAGCCGCGATGCACTCGAGTGTCTGGCCTCTTGGGATGCCCCATCTCCATTGCCTGATCTTCCATGTGATCGAATTCTGTCATTGCATTACTTTGCTGACAACCTGACGGCATGTCTAGTGCTGGAGGGTGGTGATATCATCATGGTCCGCGAGGAGCCCCTCCCCGGAGAGGATAAGATTGAAATCCTGGGCTCAGTGGATGTCGGAATTAGTGCGGCTGCATGGTCCCCGGATGAGGAGTTACTGGCTATCACAACCCGAGCTCGTACACTTCTGTACATGACCAGAGAGTTCGAAAATGTAGCCGAAATCACACTCACCGAGGCTGATCTCCAGGCTTCCCAGCATGTCTCAGTCGGCTGGGGTAAGCGAGAGACTCAGTTCCAAGGAAAGAGAGCAAAGGCTCTTCGAGATCCCACTGTACCAGAGAAGGTGGACGAGGGAAAATTGAGCAGCAACGATGATGCTGCCACCACGATCACCTGGCGAGGTGATGGCGCGTACGTTGCAGTGAACAGCATCGAAGAAGGCGCTCGCCGTGCGATTCGAGTATACTCAAGAGAAGGTACTCTTGACAGCGTGAGTGAACCTGTTGATGGACTTGAGGGAGCCCTGAGTTGGCGACCATCTGGAAATCTCATCGCAGGCATTCAACGACTGGATGATCGGATTGATGTCGTTTTCTTCGAACGCAATGGATTGCGCCACGGCCAGTTTACTCTCCGTCTTACCGAGGAGGAACGACTATCTTGGGGATCACAAATTCTCCTTTCATGGAACATCGATTCGACTGTCCTCGCCGTTCGCTTCAAAGATCGAGTTCAGCTCTGGACTACAGGCAATTACCACTATTATCTCAAGCAGGAGATCCCCATTATTGTCGACCCACAACTATCTCTCCCTTTCTCTTTTGAGTGGCATCAAGAGAAGGCATTGCGAGTAGTCGCAGGCTCGTCAGACTCTATTCTGGATCTGGAATACGCTTTCGATCTCAATCATGGCTCCACTGTCATTCCTCATGATGTCGGTGCTGTGGCTGTGATGGATGGGCAAACCCTGAAGCTGACTCCTCTCCGTCTGGCTGGAGTACCGCCTCCAATGGCGCATAATGAGTTGAAGTTAGACTCCAATGCCATTGATGTTGCATTCAGCCAGTCCGGCACTAGGATCGCAGTTCTCATGAAAGATAGCTTCTCGGTTTTCTTGTGGTCTTTGAAGAGCCGCCCAGTACCTGTACCGATCTTGGAGTCAAGTTACCCGCTATTAGATACCGCTACCAGTCGGCCCAGACAGATCGCCTTTGTTAACGAGAACGAAGTCTTCATTTTGAGAGAGTCTGCACCTAACTCTACCGTCATTGAAAAAACCCTGCTGGAGACTCGCGATACCGAGGTTGTCCACGAGGCAGTTGGTACCCGGTTCTCTTCGATTTCTCCAGGAATCGGTCACAGCTCTCTATGGGTCTCGCACAAGGCAAACAAGGGTGCTACCTACACGAGCATCTCTGTCGACTCCGAGGGATTACTTGAAGTTTCTCCCTGGGTCGAGAGCCCGAATGTTGACACCCCTTGGGCCCGTGCCGTCTCGATCTCGGAGGACGAGAAGGTTCTTATTTCAATGTCACGAACAGGCACACTCTATGCGAACAAGCGCGTGTTGGCAAAGAACTGCACCTCATTCCTGACGACTCCCTCCCATCTTCTTTTTACAACCTCCCAACACCTGCTCAAGTTCGTTCACTTGAACCGCGTGGATGACATGGAAGTCCCAGAAGATACCCCCGAAACAGACGAAAGATGTCGGAGTATTGAGCGAGGCTCGAAGCTGGTGTCGGTTATTCCATCAGTATTTGCTGTTGTTCTGCAGGCACCCCGTGGAAACATCGAAACAATCTACCCACGTGCCTTGGTGCTGGCGGGTATTCGAACATTTATCGATCAGAAGAAGTACCGATCTGCTTTTCTGGCATGTCGCAGCCAAATGGTGGATATGAATATTCTCCACGATTACGCCCCTCAACAATTTATGCAGAGTGTTCAGCTGTTTATCGAGCAAGTCAAGAAAGTTGACTTCATTGATGATTTCCTTTCTCGTTTAAAGTAAGAAAAGATTGGCTGTGGATAGGGATATCTACTAACATCATGATTAGGGAGGAGGATGTCTCGCAAACACTGTACAAAGACACACTGAAGATCTCCAAGAACGAGTCCGCGGTCGTTGCCCAGCCAGACGCTCCAGCTGTGACTTCCGTACCAAAGACAAGCAAAGTTAGCAAAGTAAATGCTATCTGCGATGCTTTCCTAGAAATTCTTCAGAATCGCATGGACACTAATCTACAGAACTTGGTGACAGCACATGTGTGCAAATCACCCCCTGATCTTGAAGCAGGATTGGAACTGGTCGCTGGATTACGAGGTATGTCAACTTCCCATCATCTGCAGAGGTTCGAAGCTCACAACTTCAATAGTGAAAAGCCCAGAGCAGGCAGATGATGCTATTGAGCATATGTGCTTCTTGACCGATGCTTACCGACTATACTCACACGCTTTGGGTATCTATGACCTCGAGCTCACTCTTCTCGTGGCTCAGCAGGCACAAATGGTAAGCCATAAAATGGTGCTTAATACTAAATCATATCTAATTGTTGCGAAAAGGACCCCCGAGAATATCTCCCCTTCCTTCGAAAGCTGCAGCAATTGCCCGAGACTCGACGGAAATTCGAGATCGACAACCACCTCTCTCGATTTGAGAAGGCCTTGAAGCATCTCTTTGCACTTGGTGCCCACGATGAAATTGAAGCATACGTCACGAAACATATTCTCTACAAGGAGGCCTTGGAGATCTATAAGTATCAGCCAGAGCAGCAGAGACAGATCACTCGCCTTTATGCCGAGTACCTAGAAGAAAACTCGAAGCCCAAGGATGCAGCGATCGGTGAGTGACATACTAATCATAAGCCATAAAAATCCCGCTAATGTGAAGTCTAGCCTACGAATCTCTCGCACAATACGACGAAGCTCGCAAATGCTATAAGCGTGCTCACCTTTGGCGCGAGTCCTTGTACTGCGCGATGATGGCATCTCTTCCCGAAGCTGAACTTGCCGCTCATACCACCGAACTGGCAGATACCCTCGTGGATGAAGTTCGCGACTACATCTCAGCAGCAACCATTTACGCCGAACACCTGCATGACATTATTACCGCTGCCAAACTTCTCTGCCGTGGCTCGAAGTTTGCCGACGCAGCTCGCCTGCTCACTCTACACGGGAAGAAGGAGATGGTGGAAGAAATCGTGGACTCCGGCCTAGCGGAAGCAATGGGCTCCATGACCGACCTACTCGCCGACTGCAAGAACCAGCTCAACGCCCAAGTGCCACGAGTCGCTGAACTGCGCAAACTTCGCGCCGAAGACCCTCTCGCTTTCTACGGTGGTGATCCAACCGGTGGAGAAGGCGGCGTCGATATTCCAGATAATGTTTCGCTTGCCCCGACCGAGGCATCGACACTGGCCGGTCGCACAATGTTCACTCGGTATACTAGCAAGACTGGACGGACGGGCTCTTCACGACAGACTTCCAAGAACCGCAGACGCGAGGAGCGCAAGCGTGCTAAGGGTCGGAAGGGCACTGTCTACGAGGAGGAGTACCTGGTCAACAGTATTAGGCGTCTCATCGAACGGGTTAACACAACTATACCCGAGGCCGAGCTGCTTGTCGATGCGCTGCTACGACGTGGAATGCGTGAGCGTGGTGCTGCTGTCGAGAAAGCTTTGGCGGACGTTATGAAGATGTGTGCGGATTGCCGTGATGATGTATTTGAGGTGCAGAAGGTTGAGGCTCCTAAGAACGAGGAGGCTGAGGAGGGGGCCTTGGAAGACTCCAATCTTCCTCTCCGTGGTGGTTCGGCTGTGCTTGCGGAAAGTCTTGATGCCCTTGAAGGCGGGGCGCGTGCCAAAGAACCCCCTGCTCTCAAGGATATGAAGAAGTCTTCTCTTCTGGCTTGAGCTGGACTGAGTGGGCCTGTGTTTACATGTTTATGTCTAAAAAATGTCGCATGATGATCGATGATTAGTTCTATAGATAAACATCCAACTTGAAGAATAACTCTTGAGAGAAATTACATTTTTGTTTACTTTTCCTCCAACTTAGTAGCTAGGTCTAGAGATCGCATGTCACCGGCCAGCTCAGGACCTCGCAGGGATCTCTGGGCTAGCGGATCGATGAAAGAAAAAGTAGCTTCTTGTTAGTGGTAGATATACGGTCCCCTTTTCACCGAATCTTTCCGCAATGCCACCTCAGACATTCATTTCTTATGTATCCGTTAGGCTCACGGTCTTCTCTGGCATCGTAGCCGTCGGCATTGGAAATTACGAAAGTGCCAGAACACCCGGGCATAATCTCGATCTTGGAGATTTGTCCAGGTGGTAAACAAAGACTGCTCGACGTCATCGAGGCTTGTGCTTCGTTCTTTGTCTCTTTCGTTCACTTCTACGACAGACTCGGAACTGCCCCTCCCTACAACTCCATGCAACCAAGCATAAAAAGCTCTTACATCCCAAGCTAAGAGCTGCCCCATATCGAGAACTTTGGAACTTGATTCAACATCACATTTGCAACAATGACTAGCGATAATACTGGTATGGGTCTACAACTTCCACTCATTACTCCTTTTAGAAGCCGGCTCACACACAAGCTAGGGACCGCAAGCTTCCCATCTCTTCGAGATCTCACAATTTCCCAAGCAGGCGAAGGGCTGCGGACGGGGAAATTCACTTCCGTTGACCTTGTCAAGGCATATCTCAAGAGAATCGAGGAGACAAAGCACCTCGTGATCGTCATGCATATGGATGGAGATGCATTGGAAGTGGCCCAGATGCTGGACAAAGAACGGGCCGAGAAGGGAAGCAGAAGGTATGTACTCGGTCTCAGCTGGCTATTCTTTTTATTGCTCATGTCTCATTCTAATCGATAGCTCTCTCCATGGAATTCCTATTCTCGTCAAAGATGAGTTTTCGCCGTTTGGGTGGCAGGAATTAGCACCCAAAGCCTCCTCCCCGCCGCTGGAATTGAGAAAGAAAAGGGACCCTATGGAGTTTCATAGACTTCGAGAAGCCGGTATGATAATATTGGGCAGGACTAACCTGGATGATGACGCGGGATATGGGATTGAGTATCCCGAATTCAGCCTTCGTAATTATATCCATTATTCACGTTTCCCCATCCCCAGCGGTCCCGGCACCTTACCTGGAAGTAGCAAAGCTTCAGCCGTGGCGACTTCCATAGGTTTATCCGTAGCCTCGCTTGGGACTACGGTGAGTACCTCTATATCTTGCTTCCTGCTAGGAAATGCTAATGCGGGTGTCAAGGAATCTAGGGTCATTGCGAATGCCGCTGATTTCAGCCTCGTTGGTTTTAAACCCACAACACGGTCTATGATGAAGTCTGGCTATTTTAGGTTTTCACCACAAGGAGCGCCTACTATAGGGATCCTTGCGAAAACTGTTAAAGATACTGTTGATATTATGGCCGGTATATATGGACAATATGAGCACAACGAGTGGAGTCCACGCATTCCATCGGAGCAGGCACCCGAATGGGACGAAATTTATAAAAGCTTGGAACTCAGCGAATTTGCTATTGGTATTCCTCGTGATAGCTTTGATTCGGACCCATACCCTCAAGTAATGGATTCATTCGAGGCTGCTCTGAAGACTCTGGCCTCGACTGGGGCAACAATCGTGGACAATGCCAACTTCCAGGGGGCCAAGGAGCTCAAAAGGCTCAAGGCGCAAATTAAAGGCCTTGTTCACTTGTCAGAGTTTAGAGAAGACGCGTTTAGATGTTTAACAAGATGGGGGAATGACTCCAATAATCCTGAAAATGCGCAAAGAGTTTATAACCTTGCCAGAAAATGCCCAAACGAGGAGCCCACAGAGAGAGAACTGAATAAGATGTTATGGACTCGCACAACCCGTATTGCGGCAAATAACGAGGAATACACAAAGATACTCGAAAAAGCCCTCATCATCAGCAAGCATCAAGGCATTTGGGCAACGATGAAAAAACACCGTCTCGACATGTTCATTATTCCATCATCTGATGAGGGCTTTACACTCGAGCTTGCTGCGCAGGAGAATGCTCCTGTGATGTCTGTGCCCCTGGGATACTTTCCAGATGGCTTCCAGGGTAAATATACTGATGAAATACCTCCTGAAATACCGTAAGTATGACCCAGCAAAGATAAGTTGTCTCATTACAATTACTTACTTCAAGTAGATATAGTTTGTTGCTCATCGGGGGTCCATTCAGGGACATGTCTTTGTTTCCGGTGGCTCATGCCTTTGAGCAATTGGCTGCTGTGCGAGACCAGGAACCAGGCTCCAGAAGACCGCTGCCAAAAACGGAATTGGTAGACATTCAGCCTTTCATCAGCGATATGAGCGAACTTCAAATCGACCGAACGGATTAATTTGTTTCCATCCCCCCTTTGTTACTCTGGTATTTTGTCCTTTACATCATGGAAACTTCCATTTGTGATCAATGGTTAATTCAGGACTTAATTATGTGAGGGAAACAACGTTAATTCAACGAAAATCGATCCTAAGTTTGATGGAAATAAAGTGAAATTCGCGCATCTGGTTTCCAGCACAACTTTGAAAATGTCCGCACCCCTGGGAATCAAATAAAAAAGATTCACATTTCCATATAATAATTGTATTGTTGTTCACCGACAGGTATAAGCATCATTCAACTAGCACAACACAAACTATGGCTCCAACCTAGAACTTAAATTTGAGGTAATACTAACTACGAGTAGCGCCGTGACACCCCATAGGCTGGGAGGATTAGACGACTAGAGACTCGTCTATGCAGTTACATCGTTCAAAATCTCGCCCGTAATCTACCAATAGCCTTCGCAACTCAGCCAGTGGGATTTGCTTAGCGATTCCCCCCAATTGTGCCATTTCACCAGCAGTCAGCCCCGTTGGAGAGCCGGCGAGCTAAATGTTTCCAGCCGTCGGACCTCCGCCCTTTAGCCCTTGCATGGAACCCATGGCCAACCCCCTGAAGATAAAACCCCCACTTAGCGGCATTTTCAGCACATAATTTGGCGAGATGGTAGGAGCGGGGGTGATAAGTATCTCGCAAGCCCACCAATCCCGATGGTACATTGCGCATCACTAGCAGCCACTCTAGCCTCGAGTGGAGCGATTCCCCAAAATTGTTCCCCACTGTCTATTGCTTAGCTTTGAAGCCATGCGAAGTCAACACATGATGCCTGCTGTTTTAGCGGACTCCCCTCACTAAGCACCTATTAGGCTATCGTCGGCAAATTATTTTGTTTTGTCTCATAACCCCATGCAGATACTCCTCCCGCTCAACCCAATCAAGTCCATCGCTCGGGAAATTAGTAAATTGCACTCGCCATGTCTGGATAGCTGAGATAGGGACAATTTTGTTTATGAACATGGATAATAAATGGTCCATGCGAGTCCCGTTACATCGCCCGTTTATGTATTTATAGTGTCTTCTGCCCCAATTGCATCTTTGCAGCTACCTGTCTTTCTGTCACAGTACTACCTGGTCTTATAATGCTGTTCCGCCAGTTCTGCGCTGTTTTGGCCGCTGCAGCACTGTCCGGTGCTGCTCCAGCTCCCGTCAAACATGTTTTGCACGAAAGGAGAGAGGAAAGGTCATTAGACTGGGTGAAGGGTGATCGAGTTGAAAGTAATGCGATATTGCCCGTGCGCATTGGGTTGACCCAGAATAATCTAGAAAAGGGATATGATTATTTGATGGATGTGTATGCACTTGAATCAATGCAGCAGAGTCAAAAAATAAACAAGCTGATATCTTCCTAGATCCAATCCCGAATCCTCGAAATATGGGAAGTATTGGTCTGCCGATGAAGTGCATGACATGTTTGCGCCTTCTAGCCAGACAGTCGAGGAGGTGCGCGAATGGCTCCACTCTGTGGGAATTGATCCATCGCGGGTTGTTCATTCGGACAACAAGGGCTGGATCGCGTTTGACGCATATGCTCATGAGGCCGAGAGGCTTTTTATGACGGAATTCTACGAGCACAAGCATACTGCGAGCCAGAGCATGAAGATTGGCTGCGACGAGTACGTCAACGCAACACGCTTCCAAAGCCGAGCCTCCACCGCATACTGATTCAATCCGCAGGTATCATGTCCCGGGTCATATTCAAGGACACATTGACTACATAACCCCTGGTGTCAAGTTGACCCCCGTCTTGAGGAAACACAAGAAAGCAAAACGTGCCTCTCACCTTGCACACAGCGACCCTATTCTAGAAGGGGTCTCGTTTGAAGAAGCAAAATACTCGATTCCTGCTAAAGCCATGTCCCTTTCTGCGGATTTACAAGGCTGTGGGTATAATATGACACCAACATGCATCAAGGCTCTATATGGAATCCCCAAAGCTACCAAGGCTTCCAAGAAGAACTCGCTAGGTCTGTATGAACAGGGCGACTATTTTGCAAAATCAGATTTGGACTTGTTCTTCAAGGCTCACGCTCCTTGGGTCCCCCAGGGTACATACCCTATCCCTGCTTTAATCGATGGAGCCAACTTCTCTGTGCCTTCCTACAGCTCTCTCAACACCGGGGAGTCAAACATTGACATTGACTTGGCGTGAGTCATATCTTGAAATCCATTGCATCACTAAGTACTGACGAATTGCAAGTTATTCATTGATCTATCCTCAGTCTGTGACTCTTTATCAGGTGGATGATCAACTCTATGAGCCGGAGGAGGTTGCGACTACCAATCTCTTCAACACCTTCCTTGATGCTCTCGATGGGGTATGTTTAGATTGTGCCAATTCTTTACATCTCTGACTCTTTCACAGTCATATTGTACGTACAGCGCGTATGGAGAGACTGGAAATAACCCAGACATCGATCCTGTCTATCCCGACGATCGGGAAGGAGGCTACAAGGGTAAATCTTCTACGATTCATTCTTCTTTCCATTACTTATCTTCGCAGGAAAGCTCCAATGTGGTGTCTACAAGCCAACAAACGTCATCAGCGCCTCATACGGTCAATCCGAAGCGGATCTCCCTATCAGCTACACCAAGAGGCAATGTAACGAGTTCATGAAACTCGGTCTCCAGGGTCACTCAATCTTATTCGCATCTGGAGACTACGGTGTTGCATCATTCGCAGGAGACGGTGGTGCCAACGGCTGCTTAGGTCCTGAACAGAAGATTTTCAACCCACAATACCCATCCAACTGTCCCTATGTGACATCAGTCGGGGGAACCATGATATATCCCGATCAAACAGTCGAAGATGCCGAGAGTGTAATGCACGCCAATCTCGGGGGCACAGCGACTAACTTCAGTAGCTCCGGCGGATTCTCGAATTACTTCCCCCAGCCTCATTACCAGAAAGCCACCGTTAAGAAATACTTTGAAAAGGCTGATCTGTCCTACCCATTTTACTCGGAGTTCAGCGTTGATGTCAACACAACCAAGGGTCTCTACAACAGAATCGGCCGTGCCTATCCGGATGTTTCTGCGAATGGCGCTCGTTTCCCGGCATATACTGGTGGGAAAGCTCTTCATTATTACGGGGCGAGCTTGGCTTCGCCATTGTTTGCCTCAGTTCTGAATCTGGTATGTTCTCAGTCCTTCGCGTCGCCAATCGCCTTTTCTGCCACTAAGACTCGGTTCCTAGATTAATGAGGAGCGTATTGCGAAGGGCAAAGGCCCTGTTGGGTTCGTTAACCCTGTGCTTTATGCGCACCCCGAGATTCTCAATGACATTACCAATGGTACAAATGCCGGTTGTGGCACATATGGCTTTAGTGCCATCGAGGGGTGAGTTCGAAACTATTATCTTCTGTCGGGTACGCAGAGGAGATGGCTGACTAGAGACACAGATGGGATCCGGCCACTGGTCTAGGTACGCCCAACTACCCGAAGATGAAGAAGTTCTTTTTGTCTCTACCCTAGAATATGGTTAAATGAGAGCAAGGTTGGACGTGGATTTCTTGATATGTTGTAAATATGCTGGCATTGGTGTGGCGGTGTGAACAATTCGAGCTCGGTATATTCTTCTTGTTTTGGTTTTTTGGTTTTTTTTTTCAAAAAAATAAAAAAAAAAAGAATATGAGTCTTTCAAGACTATCACTCTATCACTCTAGCAGCAACGTCACTGAATTATCCACCGCAACAGCTGCGTAAATTCTAGGTAGATGTTCATAAGAGATTTCCCTGCTAAAAGCAAATAACGTGCACCCCTTCAAATGCAATACACAAGGATCCAGCCCCCCCTCTCCCATAACCACAATCTCTTACTAGATAACACTTTCTATTGCATAAAATAGCACACGGATATCTTTCATCTGGAGTGGGCCGGTGTTTTCGACAATCAGAAGACCGAGGTCAAAAACAGGTCCCTTCGCAGGTTCATGTATGGCCTCATCATCTGTGTCAATATTAGTCTTTCTGCTCAGAAGATATGGATGAAATCATATGGGAATCCAGAACGAATAGGCCACTAGAGCCTAATTCTCTCAACACTTTCTTCTCCTACACTCCTCGGCATCTCTGAGGTTGCTGCTTCTCCGCCTCTGACCACGTTGTCAGGATTGTACTCCTCGAAAATTTTCTTTTTTTCGGGATCTGACGAGTCCGGATACCCCTTGGTTTCCAGGCCGTGCCCTTGGAGATCTTCAGGGGTTTGCCGCTTCTTCTGGGTGTAGCAGATTCGTAGATTAGGCTCAGTAAATGTCGCCTGGTACATGATCGAACGGCATTGACAGTGCAACCTGTCATCTGAGATTAGCTTTTGTTGCTTTTCAGTCACGTAAATACATACCGTGGCCAACTTAGGCGGCCATCCGGGTGTAGTCGAGCCTAACACCATCTTCACGTAGTTATTTCACAATCGCTGAAAGTAGCTAACTTAATGAGTTGGGCTTCCTGGTTTTAGTGGAAACGAGGACGACTTACCTTAGACATTTCTACTTTGTCTCAGTTGGTAGGTGTGATGAATGGACGGACAGAAATAGAAAATGGTCAGGGATTTCTGTGAGGAAGTTTTGGATGAGGTTGATGGGAAAGAAGGTGGGAGATTAAATATTAGGGAAGGAACGAATTGTTCGATTTGCCCTCAAGAAACCCACAGACAATACTATAACCGGTAGATGTGTTTTCAATTTCAAATCATGGTGACTAACCCTAAAATCAAATATGGTGTCCGAGGTAATACTATAAGGAATATTATCTGCAATATGCTTATTCTCTGTTTCTATATTATAGTGTTTTTGAGTGTTTATCTTGAGAGCCCTAAGAATTACTAGTAATAAAAAGTAATAATATAATATCTTCCCACTGTTTATGCATATTAATTTACTCCGGCTTTCAAGTTACATTTCTTTGCCCTTTTTGCTTTGACTTCTTTGCTTTGGTCTTAGTCCGTTCATGGCTGTGGTATCATCGCTTCATGCTGGTTAATTTAGTCGGTTAGAATCTATAGATCATTTTCTGTTTATATAGTATATGATATTTTGCCCATAGAAGTCTTTTATATATCAGGGCCAGCAGTATACAATTAGTATGTCGAGGATGCCATCATGGGCCTGAATATCAGAATTTGCGTTATTCTCAGAGCAATATTCGAAGTAAACGGCTTTAGTGGCTTCATGTCAAACATCTGGAGGGGCAGCATGGCAGCTTTAACCCGGCATGTGCTAATTCTTATACTGGTTTATTTTGTTCTATATCACTCTGCAACCGGGAACCCATACCCAACCATCAGCGCCGGCTCCTCAATATTGTGGTGTTGATAGCTGTCTCATGGTCAGAATTGTACTCGCAGCTGCAACTGACAGCAGGAAAAGAGGCAGGTAACTTACCTCAGCACACCGACCGCACCAGGGTCAAGCATCAGAGAAAGGGGGAACTCCATCGGGTATCCGAGCCATCGCTTGGTGAAAGCTCGCAGAAGATGTCCATGGGCAACGAGAACAACGTCGGAAGGGTTCTCGCCGTGCATGCTATCTTTTTGGAATGCGCGAATCTCCCGAATCAAATCATCAATGCGGTCGGTAACCTGCTGAGCAGACCTACAAGACCGTGTTAATATAGACACCCACAGCTTCCAAGAAAATGATGCTTACTCTCCACCTTCACAACCATCACGCCAAATATCCCATGGGCGCTCGGAGTCCAGCCCACGCTCCTTTCGCAGCGCGCGGATCTCACGCGTCAAAAGGCCTTCATAGTCTCCATAAGTCCATTCAGCCAGTCTATCCGTCTGAGAAACCTTTTGAGCATCCTTCAGGGCCTGTTTATCGGCATCAGAGAAGGCAATGTCAAATGTCTGCTTAGCCCGATTGCGGGGGCTGATGTAGACATGAGCGAGGTTGACAGGGTCAATCAGTTTTCCGGATCCAACAATCATTTTTCCGGAAGCATGAACCTGCTGCTGGCCATCTTTGGTGAGGTCCAGCTCAGTTACGCCGGTATACTGGCCACTCTGAGACCACACCGTTTGTCCTGTGACGAGTTAGCAATCATTCCAACAGAAACTCGTCCCGAATGTGACCGGAGGCCTACCGTGACGGTACAGAAAGACACGGGGAGTGCCGGCGTCTTGTCCAGGCATTTTTTCAAGAGTTTATATGTGCCTTTTAGGATGGTTGTCGAGAATTCCTGGTTCTTGGATTGTTGATGGAATGGGGTAGTGGGGGAGAGCCGACTGAGAGGAAAAAGGATTTCCACCGCCCCGATTTGTTGACCCTATCTTAATATCCTCACCGAGGACCCAGAACCTAATTTTGGCCTTTCATATAAAGGTACCAGATAAACACTATAATATCATTGACACGTAAAGAAATAAACTAGCTCTAAGCATATACTACTAGGTGCTAAATTACATTCGAATATTTACCGGCGTAGCCGACCGCGTAGGATGACTTCATGATATTCTAGTCGGCCCCACTCACTTGAGCTTTGTTGAAGGCGGGGCAGAAATAAGAACAAGGCATCTCTACGGAAATAGGTCTAGGAGGGTTTCAAGAATACCACTCTGGTCGTTCTTTGGATGAAATTTGCAATCATGGCCGTAAAAATAGATAGGCTAATAATGGTTTATCATCGTCATTTTATATTTCACCAGACAGCCAAAGAAAAGGACAGTTTCAATTGACCAGGCATTGTACTAGTAGTACTGGTTCTAGGAGCTGCTCTCGATTCCCAGGTGGCCTAACCCTTGAATTTAGGCTTGGATTTTGTGAGCACAAGCCAAAAACTCATAATTAAGTTGGCTTCAAGTTTCAAGTGATATTCAAGGGGCCCCTTCTTGGATTGTTTTAAATTTTGCAGTCTGCTAAAATCTAGAACTTATATATTTGATCCTTCTCAAAACCCAATCGACTCAAGATACCCGGGGCACTGCGAGATCCAACCAAAGACTTCTCCATTCCAGGTGGGCCACAGACAAAGACGTGAGTATCTTTCCCAGAGCCCCGTATCACCTCTTTCAGAAGTTCTTCCGTCACATAGCCCTTACGAAGACCGGAGCCTTCCTCTTTCGGGTGACTGACAGTATAAACATATTCGAATCGACCAGGAAACTTCTTTCTGTATTGCTCGAGCTCATCCCTGAGAAGAAGATCTTGCTCTGTGTTCACGCCGAATACAAGATTAATCTTGGTCTGATCCTCCGGGTTGCTCAGAATGCCCTGGACAAGCTGGTATATGGGTGTGATTCCTGCACCGCCTGCGACCAAATAGACCTGGGAGAATTTGTTTGGCGTCCATGAATACCCCTTCAGCGGCGCCATAAAGGTGAGTGTGTCGCCGGGTGCAAGTGAATGGAGATGGCTGCTAGCTTTTCCATTTGGATATTTTTTTACCATCAGTTCCAAGGAACCTTCTTGTTCTAGAGATACCTGTCGTTAGGGACCATGAAACTTTCGATGGAGCTTGAATGTCTCTTACCGAGATTGCTTATAGGTGTGTATGGACGAAGGACTGGCAGCCATCGGCCTTGTGGCCACGAGAATGTAAGAAGGGCAGCTGCTTGAGTTTTAGCAATTTGATAAAATAGTCAGTTGCGAATGCAAACTTACAGGTCAGAGTGAGGCCACTCCTGGCACTCTGGTCTGGAAATTCGAAGACTAAGCGCTTGGTGTTGTGGTTGACCTGATCAACGCTCTGGAGGCGTAGGGTCTTAGGGCCAAAGCCACTAAAAACCTTTGGTGCCTCTATTGATTCTGCATGGCCTGATGGGAGCAACGACCGTGTGCCATAGTATGTACCAGCTCCTGCAACTGCAACGGCGGAAATTATCGCTGGTCTAGACTTCAGCGTGTGCCATAAACCACGTGAAGACGCCATGGTTGAGGTATTGTATAAGACGAGGGGTGAGATAATGTAGAGGTATGGGGCCAATTCTAAGTCATAAATAAATCAGAGCCTAATTTAACGCTGACAGGGGAAGCTGGGGTCATATTTCTTTATAAAAGCACCTCCAGGCAACCAGCGCGCGGGTGACATGCAATCCTATCAGAGTCCGGCAAAGACCGCGCCAAACCCCGATGAAAGCTCAAGTGGAGTCTTGCCCGCCGTTCGCATCGGTCGATCTGATCGGAATGTCGGGCCATGGAGCCCCCGGCCACCGACCATCCCCAGGTCCATCATGGAAGCTCTGACCTTTCCAGACTACGTGTTTCATCCTTCGGGTATAAGACTCGGACTTTTCTCTCCCAATTTAAACCTGCCGAATCGACAAAGCTGTATAACGTACAAGTGTTTTGGCAATTAAATACTACAAAAATCTAAGATAATGACAGGCTTCTCTGAACATATCTCAGAGCAAATCGGTATTTTGGAACTTGGAACCTCGTTGGTACCAAACAATAGCCTTGTAACCCTGCTCAGCCGCCCATTTGACCCCTTAAGAGATCCGAGACTTCGGTGTGGCCTGCTCGGATTGCAAAGTCTAGCGCCGAACTGCCATCTTTATCGGTCGCCACCACATTAGCCCCATTCAAAATTAAAGTCCATGCCAATTCCGCATTGCCATTCCAGGCAGCCCAGATCAGCGGCGTCCATCCAGCTATGTCAAACGCAGATGGATTAGCCCCCTTGTCGAGAAATAACTTTGCTAGTTCAAAACTGTTGAAACGTGCTGCTAGGTGCAGCTCCGTGTCCCCGCCGGAATTTCGAGAAGGAATAGTTGCGCCTGCTACCATTAAGCGTTTTGCGATGGCTACATACTGCCGCGTAGTAGCATACCAAAGCGCTGTCATTCCAGCTGCATTGGCGACAGAAACCGCGGCGTTTGCTTCTAATAAGCGGTTCACGGCCAACTCTTTTCCTCGAGAGCTTGCCAAATGAAGCCCGGTTTCCCCATAAACATTTTGCGCATTGACGTCAGCCCCTTGTTCAATAAGAAAAGATATGGTTTCATCGTCGCTATAACGAGCGGCATATATCAAGGGCGTGTTCCTGTGGATATCGCGGGCATCAAGAAGGTATTTGTGTCCACGATCCACGAGTAAAAGCCGGAGAATATCTTTGAATCCATTCGAAGAAGCAATGTGGCTTGCCGACATGTGTTTGCGACAGCGTACTTTTAAGTCGATTTGCAAATTATCCTGCAGGATCCCTATGGCAAGAGTTTCATTTCTCTGGGTTAATGCGCAAAGAAGCCGGTAGCCAACAATTTTAGGTCGCAAAAGCTCGAAGTGATTTTTGTTGACGCCGCCAAGTCTGAAGACATCATTTCGATCTAAGCGTTCGGCAATACAGACGCGTATCTCGGGCGGCAGTGTTGCAAATAATAGACGGGCCATGGCTCTAGCCAGCTGTTTCTTTTGCTTTGATAAACACTAATACTAAGAAAACCTAGACCCGCAGCTCAAACCGAACAGAGTGTAGACAAGCTTACTCAAGAACCACATGGGGATAGAAGAGATTCTTCACCGCCAATTTCAATTGGGCCTGACTTGGTGTAACAATGGAATTCGTTCGTGTTGATTTGATTCAGGATCATGGTTATTATTTGATCCCTTTTGGACCAGCTCGCATGTAGGCTCAGAGTCCCCCTTACTTTGGTAACGCCGGGATTGTCAACGCTAGCGAAAGATAGTCGAGCTGAAGTGGAGTTGGACCACAATTAGGCTCATAAAATATTTGACCCACGTCATATGAGATCAAATGAAGTACTGGAATGAGGCTTTAACGCTCAGCCGCGGACAAGCGCCAATATATAATCGGGAGCGCGAGCCAAAGGATGATTGATTTGAAGCGAGATGCACTTGGGGGGGTGCCTTTTGGTTTTCTTAAACCTTCCTGCGTGATAGATTAATTGCGGCTTAGGGGATGGCGAATAAAAGTCCTGGAAAATCCCAGCGACATAGCGGACTGTAAAGCCATGGCGTATTTGTTTTGGCCAACACGATGTGCATGGACACCGGATAGAGAGGGTCCGCATTCCAAGCTCCTTGGAGCAACGGGCAACGCGCTTAATTGAAGTCCTTCCACAGGCTTTCAAATTTGAGAATTTCAAATCCCCATGAGACCATGAGAGTAAGTGCCATTTCCCACGGTTTAATGTGAAAATCATGCGGGTCCCGAGGAAGACCCCAGAGTCCGGCAAAGACCGCCCAAAACCCGCTAAAGGCCGATCAAGACTTTTAAGTGGAGCGTTGGCGGATCTCACCGGAATGTCGGGCACTGCGCGCCCCGACCATGAACCATCAACCATTAACCATATCTCCACCGCGTCAATCATACTATCATAACTCTAATCTGGAACTTATTTAAATCACTCGTAGCTATTTTCTGATTCACTCCATTTTTCAACTTTACCAGTCAATCTCCTCCAAATGGCATCATATCCCTTCGGTTTCCGTGTTGCCCAAGCGGTCGGCATCTCAGGTGCAGCGTGGCTAGCAGGTAGGTGGCTCTATACATGAATTCAGACATCTGTCTAACTTCAGAAATGCAGGCAATATCGCAGCTCTTAGCACTATCACCACACCTGCTCTTATCCGATCCCAAAAAGAGGATAATCCTCCTGTTGGGCTGCTGGCTAAACAATGGAGGAATTTGTTTGAAAATGGCAAATCAAAGAACCCACCCGTCGCAGTTGGCGTCACTTCTGCTTTCATCTACCTTGCTTGGTCTGTTCGATCGGGAGCTCCCTTATTCAAAAAGACTCCTATCAGCAGATCGGTACTATTCTCCGCAGCAGCGGCCCTGACGATCAGCATTGTCCCATTTACGTTCGTTGCAATGTCAAAGACAAACAACAAGCTCTTGGAAAAGAGCGAATTAACAAAAGAAACTTCCGATGCGGATACAGTGGAACTGGTTGAGCGCTGGACAACTCTCAATCAAATTAGAGGAGTTCTGCCTCTGATTGGGGGGTTGTGTGGCATGCTTGCTACATTGTTGTAAGCGTGAAAGGCAAGAAAAGCTTCCAATTATTTAATCTACATTCTTAAGAAATTATCTGCACCTTCGTTTATACTAGTCATTCGAGGCTCAGATCGCCAAAGTCTCAAATTTACATGCGAGCGAAATTTAAGAGCGCGTACAAAAAACGTGTATAAGGAAACAAGATAGCAGGACTCGAAGCCAAATACCAAGCGATGGAAATTGCGAAATCCACAGGGACAGGTCCCCGACGTTGCAACCCGAGTTGAAACAGTGCGTACTAGGAAAGACAATGCGAGTACACATGAGAACATTGTTACACGGCAATCTCGAAAGGCAATCAGTAGAACGACCCATTTATAGCGGTCGTAGTTATTTTTAAAGTTTCAAGCTGAAAAAATCATCCGTATACAGAAGTTCTAGGAGTGAAGTCGCACCGCAGAAGAGATATCAGCAGTCCTTTTTTGTCAAATGCCCCTGTTTCTGTGACTCGGAGAAATTCATATCTCTAAAAGGTTGAACCCGGTTGCAAAATGCGAAATGATATCTTGCAATCGCCGTACTCTCTACTCCAGGCTCACATAAAAATCATCTTCCACAGCTCGTAAGTGAAAATCTCGAAGTTTGTACAATCTAGCACCCACGCTTACCTTGTAGAATATGAAATTGCTCACACATGGCCTACTCACCATTTCCCTCTTGGGGTTGCACATCACACCATCATCGTCAGCTCTGGTGGTAAAGTGTCACTGCGCTGGAAGTTATAATAACACTATTCGCGTCTGCAGTGATGTTGGGGCCATATTCAGCTATACAAGTTGTGGATTCCAAGGGTGCTGTGTTTCTGGTACACAGCAGAAACGGTTTATTCAGAGATGCCGTCGACTTGGATTTGGATTTGCCCGGTGTGATGACTGCTCTCCCTGTTCAGGTGACTGATCTGCGAGTACCGGTCAAGGTATCAAGAATCAAGACTCGGAGCGTGACTCGAACTGTAGCCAGCTGGGATTTAGTTGGGCGAATGGATTGTCACTGGCACGGTCACTACGGTCTTCTATTTAAGTTCTGACGCATAACCCAATGCTTGTCAAACGTGGCGGTTCGTTTGAGACGCCAAGTGCTACGAGTACGCTATGCCGCAAGTCATGTTCCCGTTGAAAGTCATTTGATATTAATTCGAGTCTAAGTATGCCTTTCGTGTGAGGCTTCAAATATATTATGCAACGAAATATGTTCTTGAAAGAGATCTGGTAAACGAGAATTGAAACAACGAAAATTGATCTGCATCATCTTTGCAACGACTCGAGTTGAATTCGCCCTTTTCAAAAGGGGATTGGGGTATAGTCGAAGTCATTTTAAGCAAGCTCGCTGTGCATCATAATTCATCTTCGATCTTCTAGTTGTTGACCATCTCGCCAGTCTCGGTCACAAGGTGATCCTCAACGCTGACTGGGCCCTCTCCGACACCGGTAAGGATAACACGGCTAACGCCATCCTTCAGGCCAGACACGACCCGAGAGTCGATCTGGTCCAGAGAGACACCAGGAGCAGTGGCGTTGGCCAGCTTCTCGTAGAAGGGTCCCTCCCAGCCACTAGCGCTGGCACCGAGGATAGCCTTGACGGTGCCGGCAACAAGCGCCTCGTCCTTCTCCTCGTAGTAAATGACGGCGTTAGGGCCGGCATCAAAGGTGTAGGCAGCAACAGTGCGGCCAACAGCGCGGTTGATATCGTGCACAAGGCGAACGGCGGCACGGGAGACATCGTTCATGTAGAAAATAGGAGGCCACGAGTCAAGGCAGGTGGCGTGGAAAGTGTTGGAATCGCGCATGGTAATCTCGGCGAACTTGGGGAAGTCGCGAGCCTGGATGGCAGCCTCAATGGCGGCCATACGCTCGGGAACAACGTTCTTGGCACGGTGGTCGAAGAGGTCGGAGGTGTGAACGGTAGTCTGCATACCCTCAGTGCTGGGGACGTCCTTCTTCTCGGCGCTGACAACGAGGATCAGAGCCCGCATCTCAGGCCAGTGAGCAGCGGGGGCGACTTCCTCGGCCAGACTGTCACTGCCATCGGCGAGCTCACCAGTGCGCCACGCGACATAGCCACCCATCAGGGACCGGCAGGCAGAGCCCGAGCCCTGTCGCGCAATACGGCTCAGCTCCCGTGCAGACTGAGGAAGTGAGTAGAGATCAGCCACAGCCCGGACGAGGGCAGCGAAGCCGGCAGCAGAACTGGCAAGACCAGCAGCGGTGGGGAAGTTGTTCTCGGAGACAATGCGGAGGGGCAGAGTCGAAAGCTTGGGGAGGGAAGCATCGCCATCCTCGAGGGACTTGCGGAGGGCGCGAAGGTTGGAGAGACAGGCGAGAGTACGCTTGGAGGACTGAATCTCCTGGGGCTTGCCATTGAGGTTCAGGGTATCCTCGGCGGGGTAATTGGCAGAGCAAGAGGCGGTGGTCAGGGTGCGAAGAGAACGCTGGGAGAGAGTGACGGAAAGAGAGGAATTGGTGGGAAGGTTGAGAGTAATATCACGCTTGCCCCAGTATCTATTTCATCCACATCAGTTAGTCCATCTTCATTTTCATTCGTATTTGTATTTGCATTTGCAGGGAAATTCCATGTTTGGCTGTCAGATACCAGCTGAAGAGGGGCAGGGTTGACTTACTTGATGACCGCAATGTTGACAGGGGCAGTGGTGGTGGCCCGGTAAACGGACTGGTTGGAAGTAGACGCCATTATCTCGAATAGAATAACTGAGAGATAGTAGTATCACAGCCTGAGAACTTGAATGAAACAAGAAAAGGGAGAGGGGCACTAGCAAACAAATCTATTGACGATGGGAGGCGGTCAAGTTTAGGGGCGGCCAACAAGGCGGTGAAGGTAAATTTATTCCGCCGATCGGAGTTTACTTCTTCTGGATTAGCAATCCACTCAATCCACTCTGCATCTTCATAACATCCAACATGGGCGCCGGCGCAAGTACCCCATCTGCTGCTGCAGAACCCCCTGCAGCGGCTGCAACTTGTCCTGTCGATCACAAGACCCGTGAGGTCTGGTTACAACAGAACGGCAACGCGCCTCATCCCCCGTCCTCGCCCGACCAGTCTCAAGTCTCGACAAAACACCAACGACCGTTATCGACAGATCGAGAAATTAGCACAATCCCGCGGGCCGGTGATCAGAAAGAAGCACAAGCCTGTCCCGAGGGGAATAAGAAACCTCCATCTCCATATGAAGCCGCAAATGCCGCGTCGCATGGCTTGCCTTCCAATGCCGAATCCGAAACTGGCCATGATGAGGCTAGCGGTAACTGGATCTATCCTTCCGAGAAACAGTTTTTCGAGGCCCTAATGCGCAAGGGTAATACGCCTGGATCTACGGCCTCGGCCTCCGAATTGGCCACCTCCGTCGCCTCGATCATCCCCATTCACAACGCTGTCAATGAACGTGCTTGGAAACAGATTCTTGACTGGGAAGGCAAGGTCCCGTCCTCCGATCCGGGCAGCAAGAAGTGCGGTGGACCTAAGCTATATTCATTCCGTGGGCTTGGAGTCGATCCTCAATTCTTGAGCCCCCGGGCTCGATTTAACGGAATCCTCGGATATCAATTGCCCTTCGATCGTCATGACTGGGTTGTTGAGCGCTGCGATGGAGAGCGCATTGAATATGTCATTGATTTCTACCAAGGGAAAACCACGGGCAGCAATGGTAACCCCGCCGGGTTGGCTGGAAACGCTGGCCCTGGAAAGCTGAGCTTCTATCTGGATGTTCGGCCCAAGTTGAACAGCTATGAAGGTTGGAAAATGAGATTCTGTCAGTATGTGGGGCTCTGACGAAATCGCACGCGGTTTCACGACAGGGACAGATCCCTTCAAGATATTTTTTAACGGCGAACATGGAGCATGGGTTTGGCATAGCTGGGGCCTCAAAGGGCATCTGTATAATTTATGTATCACAATTTTGTACTATAGTATTTTACATTAGAAGATCGAGGATCTAGAAGGAATTGATGTTCTCCATTCCATTGATGTCTAGTATTAAATTCAATCGGGATAAAACAAGGCCACTTGAAGGACGGGAAATGTTAACAGGGAGGCTGTGACTAAGGAACCTTGGAATAATACATTAGGGATATCGTGTGCAGACATGAAGAAGAGAGATAAAGCGCCAAATATCACAAAAGCAACGAGGAATAAAGCCATGCAGAAGACATCTATCCGATCACGACTGCCAGGATGATGATAGTGAGAATTACAGCCAAAATAAGAAGAAGACAGACGGCGGTCGACCGGGCTCGCTTCTGATGGCGACTGGCTCCTCTCAATTCCACATTCGCGCCACGAGTGCTTTGATTGACATTCTCAACGTTATCGCTGATTATGTCCAGCTGGCCTCCCTGCTCCGTCACTATATGAGCCACATCTCTAAAAAGTTCGTTCAACTCTCCCACGGATTGTTCGATATTCCGGATCTCAGTCTCTCGTTCAATGATCAGGGATTCTTGGAAATCGACCTCGCCCTGGTTAGCGAGTTGGGAAGCATCCTGCAACTGTTGTTGCTGCTGTAGTTGGACATCGGTATTATCGTGTGCTTGCTCGCCATCTTCAATAGCGGTACGTGCCGCCACTGCAGATGCTCGCTGTTTCTCTAGTGCGCGACGCTGAACGGTCTGGAATTCATCTAGGCCGGCTTTGAAATCGGACGATAGCTTCTGCTGTTTGTATTTTTGCAATGGCTGAAGTTTTCATCAGTTAGCTAAGCGCATCCCCCCAAGGCATATGGTAGGACTTTGGAAGCGTACATTGACATCCTCCCATGTCTGGATCTTCTTGAACCCGTCTCCAACATCCTTGAATCCCGTTCGAGTCTCCTCCAGCATATTGTGTACCCGTTCTCGTACACGCTCAGTGTCCCGCTTTGTTCCAAGCAGGTTGATTTGGTGGGTTAGGCGAGCAGTGTTGGAATTCAAGGTGAACAACTGATCGGAGAGCGACTCAGCCAGCTGGTCAAACCCGGGGTCATCGCGGTACTGGGCATCTTCGGATCTAGAGAACCCGCTCTGGGCCTCGAGTGAGTTTAAGCGATCGAAAGACATCTTGTGGGAGTGATGCAAAAGAGAGAAAGACAGATAAAGGCAGATAAAGGAAGTGTACGTGATCGAGGGAAGATGCGCCCTGCTGCCTCCGGGAACTGCAGGCACCACCTCCTCTCCTCACATGACGTTATCTGTAGCACTAGTATCAGATAGGTTAGCCCATCCTGCTACAACGCATGTGCCACAATTTGGGCGGTGAGCCACATGTCACATGACAGATGTGGCTGGTGTGTTTTGATGCCTCAAAATATTCCATTATCTCATAGACTCGGCTTGACCACCCATCGGCGCAACAACACACGCACTCCCCGTTCGGCCTCTTCCCCCCGCCATCGCCGTCGCTGGATTTATCGTCCTCCTCTGCAGCTTCTGCAGCTCTTCAGAGGCTCATTCGGACCATGCTTTGAGCCTTGTCGCAACCACTTTCCTTTTGAACGAATACCCATCCCACTCCAGCTCTCTCACCATGGCCCCCGCACAACCCCGACCATACCGTCGGATATTGACGTCCGCCTTACATCGACGCTTTGTTCATGCCTCTGCGCTTTCTTTCTTGATTTGCTATGCTATTGCAATTTCAATTGGTCACACATCATCCTGTGAGTGTCAAGGCGTCGCTCGGGGCAACCTGGGTGTTTCTCCTGTTCCTCATAACTAACGATTTTGAATCTTCAAGTCCTCTGGGCATGGTTTCCCCTCGGCTCATGCGGTATCCGCACCGTTATGCTCTTTATTTCATCTCTCTCCATCTTCGTCCTTCGTGTCGGTCAACTCCACATTGGCTCAAGAACGGCTAAATCCTCGCTTGGGACCTTTCAATACCTCTTCCCCCTACAAATTGCTCAGACATTTGGCTGGTATATTTTTTCGGCATGGATCTTCACCGAGATTTATCTCTGGTCGTCACCAGCTAGTGCAGAGCTGGAAATGGTGAAACGGGGCAGGTAGGCTAAGGCAGTCCACGAAATTTGACACAACGCAGAAATTGACTCGATGCAGGATTCACGAAAGACCCACCTTGAACGAGCGACCCATCTATATTCACACATATCACTTGCTCCTCGCATGCACCCAGGCAGTGTTCCACCTGTACTGTGACTATGACCGCGTCCCCATACCTGTGGCCAAGCGAACACCCGAGAATGGCGATAAGCGCACCCACCCTGTGCCCCCGACTCTGGCACACATCCAGAGTGCCCTCCCTCCAATGATCGCAACCGGATTATCACGAAGTGCAGTCGTTGCTGGTTTACTTCCCGTGGTCTACCCTCTGTTCTTCCGCCAGGCTGCATGGAGCTGGTCCTTGTACTTCGCAAAGCTGTTTTGGAACTTCTCTCGGTCATCTGCGCAGCCTAGTACTCTCCTGCTGACCCCGAGCTTCGTTCCTCTGCTCATTCGGACCTTCTTCTCGGGCTCGTTCCTGGTTCTGCTATGGCAATCCACCAACGTTTTCTTCTCAGTATTTATCGGCAAGGAGCCATTGAAGCGCGGCCAGCCTCTTACCGCTGAAGCCAAAGACCCCAATGGCAGCCTGATCAATGGCTTGAAAGCTAAGAAGAAAGTCGCGAAAGCTTTCGCCTTCTGGGAGCTCAGTCTTATCAGCCAGACTCTTCCCGAGCGTCGCAAGACAATCTTCAACGAGATTGATCGCGAAGGTGGTTCTAGCTGGTCTCAAATCGTCACTTCCCTGACTAGTGTGATCAAAGCCATCCCGGACAGAATTTCAGCAAGCAAGGCACCTGCCCCAGGCTCTAAGCCACCAGCGCAAACCTCACAGCCTGTTCTCCAAACTCTTCCCAAATTGACAGAAGCACCCAAAACCGACAACATCTTCGCAGACGCTCCTAAGGCAACCTCCCGGACGGATAAGTTTGGCGCTTCTTTCGGCTCGACAGTCAAGTCCTATGGCCAGTCTTCCGACTGGACTCCTATGGCGCGAGCTCGTGCTCGCCAAGTCTTTGACCAAGCCTCATCCGCCATGCTCAGCCCTGAGCGAAAACGAAAACTCATTGCTACCTCCAAGGAGTTGAAGCTACTCACTGGTGGCCCTTCTGTCACTCACAAGCCCGAAGACGTCCACCCAATCATTGCTCAGTTCCTCCGTTCGCCAATCGGCCAGCCCCTGCGTCAAAGCTATGCCCAATGCGCATCGAACATTGTCCTCGGCTCCCCCGAATCCTCTCTGACTCTGGTCGTGGATGCCGTCGACGCTCTGACTCGACTTTTGATCGCTAGTCTGGCAGAGGACAAATATGGTCGGGTCCAGGCCGATGTTCCTTCTGTGATTCGTCTGTTCACGGAAACAATCGTGACTTTAGAAGTTTTTGTGCATCAAGGTGGGCTGGATGCACACTGGACTGACGTATACTTCCCGCCATCCAGTAAACCCGAAGCCCAAGAAGAAGCCCGAAAGATTCCCGATATCGAACTCATGGTGGCTTCGCTGAAGAATGGTCTTGGTGATTTATTGGAATCTTTCAAGCCCTACCTCCGTGATATCGGTATTGAGGGTAGGGACCTCCGACTTGCAAAAGAAGCGGCTGGTGTCGATGCGGAAGATTTGTTATGAACTACGACAAACCTTGTGTCATAATCCATCATTTGTACTCAAACGGCGACAGTGTTAGACTGATCGTCTAAGCTATTGTTTCTATTTTTGGGGTTGACGGTGGACAAATGCATGGTTAGGCGTTTTCTTTTATTTCAACTCGATCTTGGTTCTAGTCGTATGATGAGTAACTGGTTCAACTCGAACTCATTTATCAGAAACTTTCAATTTCCCTGGGATTGGAAGCCTACTATGGCATCATAGTGGCTTTTAAGTTACTTCGGCGATACTATTGGAACGGTCGTGGAACTAGAATCGTAGACCTAAGGGTATATATGAACCGACCACGTAGGTCAGGGTCACATGACAACATCGCGATATCGTCGACACCTCAACCTTGCAAGTGGTTTCCTGTCAACCACGGGAGTCATTGCGAAGTAGCTAAGATTCAACTTCTGCGTCCATTTTGGTCCCTCCCACCAAAATGTCATTAACGAATATCTATCACCTGCGGCGGGTTGCAGATACCTCTTCGAAGGCATGCTTGATCTGCTACAAGCCGTCAACCAGCGTTCTCATCACGCCCGATAACAAGGTATTTAACGGTCCAGACATAGTTGGAATGACTATGTACAGCACATGGAATATATTTCCCACTCAAGCTGTATAGCATATGCATACGATGGCTAATAATCCCATCAGGACTTCTTCTACGTGTGCCCCGCACATCTTCAAGACCGCCACTTCTGCTCAGCGATAGTCGATACAGATGGCGAAGCAGCGCGCGAAAAGGAGAAAAAAATGGCCGAGGAAATCGAGAAAGTGAAAAAAGAATACGAGGAGAAGCAGAAGCGGAAAAAGGAAAAGAAATCTGACAAGGACGAGAAGGACAAGGATAAAGAGAAAGAGAAAGATGAGAAGAAAGGGGATTCCAAAGACTCAAACTCCAACGATGAAAAAGAGAGAGACGATAAGGTATTTCATGGATTATTTGCTGGTGTGGTATTCTTTTGGTCAGTAAGCTGATAGTCGCTTCTTTACCAGATCGATTCGATCAAGAACGGTGATTCGGAATCAAAAACAGATAATTCTCCACGGGTATTCGCTTTGCATAAGTGAGTTTTCTATGACTTTATGGCCATGGAATATTGACTGATTATATCTAGAACTTTTTATCAGATGCGGATTGATAGACTACGAGGCATCGAGATGGCCAAACGTAACCAGGAAAGGATGAAGAATCCGTCTCTTTTCCCGTCTGTTCCTAAGAAAGACCTTTAAGATCGGGAATAGGTCTCAATATATCTTCTTCAAATCGAATTCAAGAAGGACTAGTTCAGTCCGATCTCGCTGATATCCCGGCTGGTGCGAGAAGGACTCCTGGATTTTTCCGAGAGAATCCATTTTATCTTATTGACATCTCTTCTTCCTATTAGCATTTTGAAAACTACGCGCTTCCAGTTGTGAATTAGAGATAGAGCAAATTTCCAAATTAGTCTATCAGTTGCGCCCGCATTCCAAGTTTATGGCCGTGTATCATCAGATTTTCCTTACAACTAAATACTTACCAACGTATGATATTTCCCCCAAAGCAACCCACAGTCTTGACACCAAGTAGGTCGCCTGAGAAGCGACAGGGTATTGTGCAAGGACCCATGGCAAGTAACAGAGCACCCTTGCGTTTGATGCAGATTGTCCTTTCACTAAGATGGCTTCTTCAATGAATTGGGCATACGGGCATATAGCAAAAAATGAAAATCCCACTGCAGAGACAAAGATCGACGTTGAAGATTGCTCTAATACTACATAAACACTGTACGACAATGTCCTACCGCAAAGCGCCCTACAAATAAACCTTACCACACGATGGCAGGCTCGCACAATGATCCAGCAGAACTAATCGACTAGGTTCCGAATCTTGCAGGAATGATAGCCACGAGCCAATGCCCTACCGTTGGGCTGAGCAATAATTCAAGGAAAATCGAACTCTGTGCATGTATTGACACTTCATCGCCCTGCCTATCACACTCCTCCCCCGTCCTCCATCCTCCCATCCCATCCCATCCTTCCCCCCGCCTTCAATGTATGTCCCATGTACACGACCCAATCTGTCCGGCAAGGCCACCCACGCCCCGGCCCGCATGCATGGATTGCATAAAGAAATGTCACGTCAACTGATCTGATTATCCGGGAAATACGGCGCGACTACCGGGCGTCCCGCAGTCTTTCGCGCATCGCAGGATGGTCAGTGCTGACCTGTCCTGGCTGTGCTCAAAAGCTCTAACCTTGTCCTCTCTCTCTGCCCTCCCCTCCCCTTGCCTTGCCCTGTAGGACTACATCACAGGTATGCACGGGTGGGGTGCATCGGGAAAATAAGCACTAGGGTAGTATCCGATGGGCAAAATCGTAAACCGCCCGCTCTTTTGCATTGTGAAACGATGCCCTCCCCTGTCAGCCTTAGTGGGCTGGGTTGTAGGGTTCGCTGTACTTTTTCGGGTTTAGGTGGTCTATGGTAGTATGATAGTGGATCGAGTTTCTTGCATCCTGCGATTCACTGGCGATCTTCGGGATTCTGGAAGTTTTCGACTGGTTGCCTTACGCACTGATTCACTGGTGATGCGGCTCTTTCGAATGAATGGGTTGGTTTATACGGAGTACGAGTGAGATGAGTATGAACAGGCCATGATATTGGGTCTCATAGGATGAATTGGACTTGGAGTGGATTCTGGTGATGGGACTAAACTAATACGCAGGTCATTCTCGCAGCCTGACCTAAGCTTGCTTGCTTACTCTACCGCTGCCTGGTCGAAACCTACTATTAGTTTCTCTTACTTGTTTAGGTAGGTATGATGTCGTGCTGATGGATGCTATCAACTTCAATGGAGCCTTGGAAGGCAGCGGTGAGAATACACGACAGACTAGCCAAATACAGCACCGTTATACTATATCTTCTACTAAAGTACATTGACCATGAAATCTATTCTTCAGTCCCGTGAGGCTCCGCAAACTTTCCTGTTCCAAGGTTGCCTAATAATAAGCCCATCAGCCATTAGTATACACCGATTGAAGTTAATAGATGCGAGCCTACACCAAAACACTAACCCCCTAAACCCCAATTTTGAGCCTCGGTTAGAGAGTCAGATATGTTGCCCAGCAGGCTACAGACGCGGCTAGCACCGCACAAGACTTGAACTAGTCAACTTAGCGCCTGCGATAGTGGCAGTAAACCGGAACTTGATAACCACCAACAAGGATCAAAATTGTGGCTATCGCAAAATGCATATGTGGTTCATCTTGGCGTAACGCGTATACATACTTCTGGAGTTGTTCGACTGCATGCCCACCAAGAAAAATTGGTGGCTAGTATACGCGATTTCTGACAGGCAGTTCCCAGGGCTGAGACTTGGGCGAATGACTTGAGCTCCTGACTTCTACTACAAGCTTATCTGCATTATAGAAGAAAAAAAAGGCGGCTATGCACCTGGGCACTAGTCGTAGTGCAGCCGGCGACCAACATAAAAACTTGAACTTGAACCGGACCAGCTGTCCATTATCGAATCTGGTGATCGTGCTAGTCCCACCAAGACTAACCTAGTCGCGAAACAGGCTAAGCACCACGAAACTGTCACATATGCAAGGCGATCACAAACGCCCTAATAGGAAAGGGGGGGGGCGGCCCTGAAAGGGCGGAAGTCTATTTAATGAGCGCCCTCTGATCTGAAAGATGAGATGGGGGCCGTTGGTTGAACGAGTACTCGTACATACTGTAGAAGAGCTATGATATCAGCGTTGATTATCACCGCGCCATTGTCAGCACATCCAGTATGCGCGCGACTCCACTGGGAGAGCTGAGAAGCTCCCCCCTGCAAGGCAGTGCACTGCCCCACCCCCACTAGGGTCAGGATGGCGCCAATGAGCGGTGGCTGTAGGGCGAGTCTGTTTTGGTAGCTTGCTGGGCTCCGGGGGTTCTGGTCGCATTCCAAGGCTAATGATGGATGATAAACCACATAAACGGGTCCCCGGGAGTGGTCCTTCTGCTAAAACCCGAGGAAGTGCCTTGGTCCCTGATTCACCAGTCTTACCTCGAATTGCAGTAGTTGCATACTCGTAATCGGATGCGAAGGGAATATAGTCTTTTCTTTGGTTGTTCTAGTCTTCTTACCTTAGGTAGTGTAGGGTGCACGCTCCGGGGGCTGCAATGATTTCTATCTATAGACCTGAACCCTTGACAACCAACTTGCCCTCCCATCATTGCCCAAGATACGGCATTTGCAACCCATGAATCCTACCCAGGCACAGACATGGACACTTGAGAAGATAAAATAAAAAGAAACAAAAAGGAAATGGAACTGAATGTACTCGGTATTCCGTAAATAAAATGAGAGAAATAAAATAAAATAAAATAAAATAAACCCCATCGGGCACAGATCCAGCCAGGCACAACAGCACCAAACAAGCACCTGCAAAGCACAGCATCGAATGCTCATGTTCATGCTTCGCCCTACGGTATTATAACAGGAGAATACGGTGTAATACCAATACTGACTTGAATGAAGGTGAATTCAGCCCTAAACCAATCGGGAGCAGCAGGAAGGCTGACCCGCTTTGCACAGCCTCCTTCATGTTTTCCCAACCTTGGAAAGTCTCCCTCCCTGAAGGGGCAATTAATCACCGTTGGCTTCCATCCCCTTCGTCATTGGCGTTTCGCCGATCCCTGATGAAACAATCTCTATGCGCTTGAAAAGGTGGAGAAAACGCAAAGTCTCTCTCGACAGTATGGAGTACATTGTCAGGGGCAGACAAGAGTACGAGAGAGAGACCAGAGCGAGAAACCAAGGTTGAATGAGGAAAGGTGGGGAGTGGCGGCTGACGAACAGCATTGCGCCGGGACCAATTTGCACCCGGCGATTTTCTCATGTTTGGTCGCTTGGCGCGCGACTAAGGATCGCTTTGGGGCCGGGGTCAAGGTTTCAGATTTGTCCTCAGCCACGAAGGGGGTAGCAGACTGTGTGTACTATGGTACTATTACTCCGTATACTATTATGGCGATGTGCGTGATGTTTGTTTAGGAGGGAAGGGCAATTCTTCGTCCTCCTGGGCGTTGCGTAGGATGGATGCAGCCCTAAAACCAGCCCCAGCTTGGATCTGGCCTGGTTTGCGCATGCACACACACACATTCTCTCTCTCACACCTCTTACCTGATGAACGAGACTTGGTGACACTCCTCGCGAATCAGGTGGCATGAGTTGCGTGGTCTTTGTCTTGGCAGTCTGACGCCTCGTCCTATGCTGTGTCACTTTTAAGGTGGGTTTGCGCGAGCTTTGTGTAAGGCTGTGCGGGCTGGCTGAGGGCGGGCCGGATGGAGTATACTTCCCTTGTGAATGGCTTGCTTACCCAGGAACGGGCTGATGTTGTTCGTCTCGTATACCCCGGCCTCGTGGGAACTGTCAGGTTCTATCTATAGGAATTATATGCAGAAGTAAGAACTAACAGAGCCGCTGATGAGTATTCTGCATACCTATTGTGGTATACGGAGTACATTAGCTTAGTTCCCAGAACTAGTTAGCTTCTGTAGAAGTGATATGTGGATTCGTTTGAATTTGCCAACATGGCGGTGACGGTCCTCGAGGAGCTGAAAATATGTCAACAACCCCAGGCGAATGAGAGGGCATTGGGGCTCATGAGTAGGGCTAGCTAGAATTACACAGGGGTTGTTTCAGGCAGCCCTATGCGGACCGCAACGGAGATCAAGCCTCATTGTTCTCCTTACTAACAAGTATGACTGTTGAGAATAAAGACGGTCATATTCTCCGAGAAGCGAACCCACTCTGAAAAGAAGCCATTTGTCGCCTCCACTGACGCAAGTGGCCGTCGCGGATACGACTGCAGCAGTGGATAGCCTGTAGGAAGATGTTTACAACTGCGTCGTGCCTTCGACTACCCGTCAATGAGATGAGGTCTTGTCTAGCCTGGTGGGTCTGTCGATCGCCCACTTTATGTACCTGGAGATAGGATTTGAACAAGAACCAAGGTTCTAGGAAAGAGTCGAATGTTCGATATGTTCGATTAAAATTCGCTGAGAGAAAGCAAGTATCATGGCTCGTAAGCAACTAATGCGAATGAATGCCTGTGGAATCTTATTTCAAAAGAGTTTTTTTCGTCAAAGGTTACCACGGCCAGCTCCGGGTTCTTGAGTCTCTGGAGCTCGCATCCCAGGAGGCATACGGATACCAACGCCTGCGCGAATTTGTGTAGCGTTCACCTTATTAGCGATATCGACCCGGGCTTTAGCAAGGCCCAGGGCGGGAACCACCCAGCTGCCACAACTACATTGCAAGCCCTGCCAGGCAAATTTGCCAACATTGGAACCGCACTTAGGAGTAGGGCAGATGAGGCGACCTGCAAGAGGAGCTTCTTCCTCGGGGTTGTCGTATGAGCTAGAAGTCTTGGAGCCATCCGTTGAAGGGTAAAGACTAGGGCTCATCCACTTCATGGGGTGCAGAAAGACATGCGCGCATTCCGCGTTTGGCCGCACCTTGGTACTGTGACGCTTTTCCTCCTCGTGGGGCAGGATGTAGGGCGTTGTTGCAAGTGGCTTCCTGTTGGTGGGCTGTTTTTAGTCAAGTTGAACCGCAAACTTAGTTTGGAGGGGCGAGGGACTGTCGAAATTCTGGTCTGGCGGGGAATGGGAAATGTGGATGATACGAACCGGCATTTGCGACACTTAATTTCCACTTCCTGCGATGCCTTTGGTTCTTGACGGGTGGGCTGCTCATCTTCAAAGCGCACCGACTTCAATTCCGGGGCACGGCCACATGCAACGCTTTCCTCAACATCGCGACGGTACAGCCATCGTTGGTATACGGGGTGCTCTGTGACATCATCAGGGCAACCCATCTCGTGATAAAGCGCTAACTGCTCCATGAAGCCGTCATTAGGCTCGCACAGGGGACGCGACTGCCTGATTATCTCTAGCGCAGATTGCGGTGTGAGCGCACTAGGCTTCTGGTGGAGCAGGTAGGCGATACAGACAGCCGCAGAACGGGACTTGCCCATCGCACTGGATCGACATGTTAGTTCCCGTATTTCCCTGCAAGAGGCGAATTTCTGTGCCGTGTTGATGGGTAAAGGCAACTAGAAAAAAGCAAAACCAAAAGGCTAAAGCCCACAACGAGAGGAAGAAGAAGGGGAAGAAAGTCTAGCCATGCGCAGATCCCAGGAGGGGCACGTGATGACGTCGTTGCAGAAGGATGAGGTGCAGAAGGAATATCATACGATGAATATTGAAATGTAGGAAAGTGATAAAAGCAGGGAAAGTGGAGTGGAAAGTAAACTCACCAATGTACAAGGACATTACCTCCCGCATCAAGGCCAGACTGGATGAATTGTATGGCAGCAGGGAAGTGCTGCAAGAGGTTCTCATCATCGATGTCATCTGCGTCTATAACAAAGTGCTGAAAGGATGAGAAAGCATCCTTGACCTCGGCCGGATTGAGACGTAAAACAGAAACCACATGAGTGATATTTTCCCTTTCGAGTGCTGCCTTGTTCTTCAGACAGAAGATGCTGTAGTGGGGTAAAGAGATACCAGTTAGCAATGAGGAATAGAGGCAGAACAATACTAGTGTTGAGAAATATGCGTTCAAGTTGAGAGCCCTGAAGAGGTCCACTCATGAGTAGCACAGGAAGTACTAGTAAGGACTGGTAGAGACCAGTACTAGAAAAGGCAGATAGAAAACGAACCCAGAAATGTAGATATTTTGGCCGGGAATCTGGTTCATAGCCATTATTGGAGCGGGAAGAGAGTCAAGCATCAATATTGAAGGACGGGGTGTATGTCCAAGTTGACCCGCGTCAAGTACTTTCTGTACTTATTGGTGATAATGTCAATGTTTGATAGTCACTGGCACTGGCCCGCAGACTCTGCGTTTCCCCAGTTCTGCGAGCCTCGGCCCGTTTCCTAATTAGGAAATAGGGCTTAGGGCTTTATGTCACGTGAATAGTATATACATCCAGTATGCTATGTATTTTATGTATTGGATATGATGCGGGTTCCAGATAGTACTGGTATAATGAAAGGGGAGAGAAAGATCTCAAAAGGGGAAAATGAATACGACAAAACAGGACAGGCTTGTCGAGTTTGAGTACAGATACTCCATCTTCGTACTGTAACTGGACTTGCTGCACCTTCACTTTACTGCAAAGACCCGCCAATCGCAACTTCTGCGCGCGCAAACCGCTCGAGTGGGCCCGAGATGGAGATTACCCACTCATTCCCTCCGCATTTCGAAGGCATTGGTTACTGCCAACTGTACGAGTACTCTCGTATTCACTCGACACGATGGGTTATCCTTACCCTTACCTACTAGTCGAACCGAACCACACTTGCAGACTCCATACATCTCGAATAGTACAACTCCGTACAGAATACAACGACATCCAGCTGATGTCCCCGCCACCCAGCCCCAGCTCCATCTCCGTCTCGGCCAGGAAACCTCGGTGTGAAAAGGAGAATAAATGCTGGTATGTACTCCATACAAACAAGACTATCCGAGCGGCTCACGCCGCAGTGGGCCCATTAAATTATCTCCCGACACCAAATGCATGTCCGACCTGCCGATTCGTCCTGAACACTGCAAGGGGTCGACGTGCTCTGACTTGCCGCGGGTAAGCTTGGAAATCGCAGGAACATCGACCTGCTGGCTGGATGAGACTCCCGCAGGAGTATCACCGAGCGGGGAAAGGGGGCGCAGTCACGCCGCTGTTGCTTGTGACTGGCGGTGGAAGGAAGAGGCGTTAGCGCACGCGCGCGCACTTAGGCTGCAGCCCTCTAAGGCTTAAGGCTGACATCTGGGAGAACCGTCGGGGGAGTGGCGATGATGCTGACCAGGGCGTTCGTTCCCTTTTTCTCCAGCCTTCACCAGTGACCTACAATATGCGCTGCCTATGTATACACACTCGAATCGACTGACACTTGGCTGATATGGATACGCCTCGCAGTTCGCCAATCCTTACCCGAAGCGAAGTGCAGAACTGCGCCCCCTTCGATGGAGCAAGAGATGCTTGGCTATCGCAAGGACCGGATTTGACTGTGACGATCGATAAGTGCGAAAGTCTATTGAGACTAGTTCCGGGTAAGGAGCGTCGCCGGCATCCGCCACATCCTGGACATTGGCATGGGCATTGGCATCACTAGGTTGTGGGATGATGGGACATGCCAAGATATTTGGAACTCGGGCATGTATGCAGAGCGAGCGAGCAGGAGATTTGGCCTGGTGTCCGATCTCCCTTGTACCACCGCGGAACGAGGATCATGTCTCAAATATGAGCGATCCTCGTGATTGACCTTACCTCTTAGTAGTCTGTACTCCGTACTCCGGGACTTCATTGATTATACTCGGGGTTATGTATGTTTTCAGTGGCAGGTACGAAGTAACTACTCGTATACGAGGCACTAGTAGTAGTAGTGGTAGTATAGTACGGGTACCACTATCAGACAAGGTTCTGTCAGAATTGGTTTAGTGTTGAGAATTATTGACGTGCCACCTGAGCAGTAGTCAGACTAACTAGTACTAGACATCACCTCCTGACCACTCGATCGATCTATCCATCCGTTATGTAGCCCTATACCCCGTGGGAACCTGGCCGAGGTATCTGTGTAGTATGATATTCGATGACAACTCCTCCTGACTCGTGATATAATACCGTGATTCTTTCGGGTTGAAATCGAGCCTAGCGAGCAGAGAACCTTGAAAAAAATCGAGAATAAGAAAGAAAAGAGCCACAAAAAAATTCAAAGCAAAGAAGCCAAGAAACATCTGTTCGTGAAGCTGGTGTGGAGCATCTTGCATGACTCAGCAGCTTGTCAACGTCTTTGGTGCACTGACAGTCGAGGCTACTGCAACCTCCTCCGCATCCATCGAGGCACTTGTCGGAGAACTGGGACTAGACACATTCTCTTTGCTGCCTGTTGAACATGTCTTACTCTCCAGGATGACAGCAATCGTACAGAGCACTCCGTACTGAGTAACGGACCTTTCCCCCCTGCTCAATGTTAATTGACAGGCGGTCCAGGAGTGTGGCAGTGCATGCATGAATGGGGCCCAAGTGGATCGCGCTAGGAAATCAGTGGACCCAAACTAGCGACTCAGCATTGTCCATTTAATGTGGAGGCAATAAAGAATGTTCTCTGCCTTTTGCAACGAGGAGAGAAAAGTGATACCAGGGGGAGTTGGAAAAAACAACCAGAAGACAACGCTTGGACAGACATCCGAAGACTCCGATCAGATCGCACGACAATTTCCGAGCGGAACGCATCCCTGCTGCACATACGAGTACAGTATGTACACACTGGCTTTGTCTGTGTGACCGGGATCATGTACGGAGTACTTGGGTACATGATTTCTCACAATCCCAGCAGATATAAGCCTACCGCCAAGCCCCTTCCAAGACTGTCACCGGTGCATATTGTATTCCTTCCCTTGTCAATCTGAATTCGCCGCCCCATCCCTTCCCCTCCTTATGGGAGTCTATTCCGTGGTATTGGTCGCATACATACCCCCTTATCCGTAAGTGAAATCCCATGTGTCCACCCCGCTAAACCATGGTTCTTTGAGCATGGAACGTGTTGCACCCTGGTCTAGCCCAATGTCGTTCCGAGCCGTTACCAACAGCCCTCGGTACCTTACTACCGTAGGGCTCAGGCGATGGCACTACATGCGACCCCCTGCCCTATGGACAATCCATCCAGCCATGTGCGGTGAATCTTTGAGAACAGGAGAGAGAAAGAGAGAAAGAGAGGCAGAGAGGGGACTTCAAAGGAGGGGTTTAGATCATCGCGAGGCGTCCAATACATACGAGACACTCCATTCACAGTCCACTCTCCACCCTGGCGTCAAGCACAGAGAGGGAAGAGGAGAGAGTGGGAGGGGTCCCATCTCATTCTATAGGGTGCTTTGGTTGGCGTTACGCGCCCATCATGGCCCCAGGATGGGGTAAAGTAGAGTGTTTGGCCGTGAACTAGACTGGATCTCATTTGTCGAGACTAGAGCGGCCCATGCCTAGATTGCTGGACCCCCTCCATCTTCATTTCGTACAGTACTAGGCTTGATCGTCCCGGTTTCTGGAAGGCCGGATTCCCAAGTTTGGACAGTGATTGAACCACGGATGACCCTTTGGACAGGGCTATTCAGCCCACTGAATAGCCTACTGATTACAGTTAGCATGGTACCGGAGTACAGGAAGAAGTAAAGAGTTCTCAGTAGTAACAAGACTCTGTACTAGCAGCAACGGCCACGGCAACAGTAACAGGGCAACAGGGCAACAAGGCCTGGAAGTTTAATTTAAATGCCCCAGCCTTGTGCTGGACTTCATTCCCAACGTGGCCACCCACGCGGGAGCTACAATTAAAATCTGAGATCTAATGATGATCCTAGAAATGCCATTCCCTTTCGTCGCCCCCCCCCTCTCCCTCTGCCGCTCCACTCCTTGGCTGATTTTGGCTTCCCGCAACTGTCCGTAATGGTATGTAAGTAGCTTACACTGGTACGAGTGGATTACATACAATTCATACAAATCCATACATATCCATACAAATGCGTCTGGGAGGGTTTTTCGCCTCTTTTACCACGTCAACCCTCTTAACCCACCCCGAACTGCAGGTTAGGTCCGAAGACCCATCCGTTTATTGAATTGTTTCAATTCCATTTTTTTATTATTTTCATTTATTTTTTTAGGGATTTTCGTTTGCCCCCCTCCTCTACAGGCGCCTTGTTCCAGAATCTCCCCCTACAAACCCATCTTCCTTCCCCCCCTCCTCCTTTCTTGGCTCAGCTCGGTGAGAATGAGATCATCGACATTGCCTCCTCTCCCTCGGTCCTAAATCACTTTTGCACCTTTGGCTCGAGCCCTTAGATCCAATCATTTGGCTGCACCGCCTCTTGCCTGACTTTCTAACTGCCCGATTTTCCACTCTCTCTGGGGCGCAATTCTTTCCTTTCTCCCCTTCCTTTTTTTGCGCTCGAACTTGAACTAGTGCCTTCTCTGGACTTGTTCAGCTCTTTTTATTCTTTTCGGTCTTTCCGTGTCCCCCTGGGGAATTATTATTCAATTGTTCAGCCCGTGGTGGGGTGTTCCCGGACACAACTAGTTGATTTGAACCATTGCCATTGCATTTGCTTCTCTTATACTTGTGACCAACAACGGGGATACCAATCGCATCTGGGGTTCCTCTGCTAGAGAACAGCTGGGGTTTAAATTTACCCTTTGCCTAAGACAGCGCGCATCTCTTCATTTTCAAAAACCAAAGAATCCAAAAGCATGTCCAGTCCCGCTGTTCGCGATTGACTGGTTCTATGGGACACAGACGGCTTCCAGACAGGGCTGTGTGTCACTTATCAAACGTTTCATCCCATGAGGCGAATCGCCGAACAAGGGTACCGAGCAAGAGGTAGGTTCCTTTTAATCCTGTTTTATTGTTCATTTTTCTTTTAATATTGCGCCCCTCCCCTGTCAGCCCTATCTCTGCGGATGCGACGGCGAACTACGAGTGCGACTTGCAATATCAGGTCACCTTTTGCCGCCTTTCTCGGTTCCACACATCTAACTCTCAACTAGAAATCCCAGGCGCATGAAAACCCTCACCTGTTGCCACTCTACAAGTTTCACCTCGCTTCGCCCGTACTTGCCTACCCATTAGAAGAAGCTGGACCTTCTTGGTTCCCAAGCAATCGGAGGTGGGGGTTGAGGCTGGCAGTCCACTTAGGAATCCCAGCCTGGTTTCACCGACGTTCGCACTGCGCTCAACTGGATTGAGTTGCTGTTGATCTGATTTGCTCAGCTTATTCCGATCAATTTTCTTTTCATCTTCTTTTTTATTATTTTCAATTTTTTTTCTTGGAAGTGGATTTTATTCGGACAAACGCCACCGGATTCAGCTCATGCTTAGTGCAGCTGGCCATCCACATCTTCCACTTCCACGCCACTCCACACACCATCTAGAATGGACCGACTAGCCGCATCGCCGAATTTCTATGTTTCAAAGGATCACGAGTACGACCATCATCGCCATCGCCCCGAAACATCCATGATGCCCGAATTGCCATTCCCATCTTACGGCCCTTTACCTATTCCATCTCGCCCCAATATGCATACTGCGCCTCCTCCGTTGCCTCCGCCAACGCGCATCCATGATTTGGAGAACGGCTATGATGCTGGGTGGTTGCATGCGAATTCTGATCGATCTGCATCTCTTCTTCCCCCGATTAACCCAGCCTCAAGCTTATTTGGTGGTGGCCGTAGCCGTCCCGACTCTGCGCCCAAAAGTGATCGAATGGAACTTGATGAGCTTGAAGGCCGACAAAGTGGCATGCCACTCTCCCGCAGCTCTGAGGCTCAAATTAAGATTGAACCGCCACCACCGACAGATGATGGATTCCCGAATGCCATGTCTGTCAATCCCAATGGACCGATGTAAGATCAAAAGGGCTTGCTCTTCTTTGTCTTCTCCTCGGCTTTTCCCATGCTAAACGATCTCTAGACTGAAAGGCGAGCGCGACTTTTCTCTGCGAAGTGTAAAAGACTCGTCAAATGCGTACGATCAACATCTGTTGTCCAAGATTGGGAAGCCCATTTCTCCCCGAGGATCGATCAGTTCGGACCACCGAAATTCAATCTCCGCACTTACTGTTCCATCTCTTCCCTCACGCTCATCGAGCAATTTACCATCACCGGGACCATCAGAAGGTTCAACGCTCGATGTAAAATGGTATAGCAGTCCGCAGTCAGGAGGGGTGTCACCGCGATCGAAAACGGATTGGAGGGAATATGTCGAGGGTCGCAGCCCAAGTGTGGAGAGCAATCTCCCATCGGTAGCCGATTTTGAATTTGGAAGACGCCGATATCGTGGAACGACTCCATCGCGCGAGGACAGCATCAGTTTACCCAGCCGATCAAATCGTGGCAGCTACGACCAGGGTGTGTTCTCTGATATTGAGGGTGATTTCTCGACAGATGAGCCAGTTCCCCGACAATTCATTCTCCGTGAACCGACACCACCTTACCCCGAAGGCTCAAGACAGGGGATGAAGCGACGAGCATCATCTCCACCCCGGGAACCGATCAATACTGACGATCGCCACACTTTACACACCGTCACGAGTAACGGGGATTTGTCGCAGCGGAGGACGAGTGGTCACCCATTCACCAACAATCTGACGGTAAACAGCAGCTACGCTCCAAGCCAACGAACGCTATCAGCAGCTTCTTCGCTCAGTATCCGAACCTCTGGTTCCTATTCTTCCGCTCTTTCGATCGGTGGCAGTAGTATGACCAGTCTCTCGCCATATGACCGGCCATCCCCCGGGGGCCTCTCCCCTTGTTCGGACCTCGACGCATATCACGAAAAGTCGATTCTCAACGCAAGTTCCCCCGGAGTACCACTTATTCCTGTACCGAGGCCTTTACCAGGAGCCAACACCCTCGAACCCCCCGCCACAGATTCCACTGGAAAGATGTCGATGCCAATGCCGATGCCGATTGCCTTGAGCGTTCCCAAACCCGCTTCTTCGAAGATGGGCGGGTTGTTCATCTGCGATTGTTGTCCGAAGAAGCCTAAGAAGTTCGATAGCCCGGAGGACCTACGCGCCCACGAGATGGAGAAGCAATATTCGTGCCAGTACTGCAATAACCGCTTCAAGAACAAGAACGAGGCGGAACGGCACCAAAATTCGCTCCATCTGCGACGCCATTCGTGGTCATGCGCATCGCTAGTCTCCTTCCAGTCAGCATTCCATGGCTCGGGATCGCCAACCTGCCAAACAAACGCCGGTCCATCGCATGATACATGCGGTTATTGCGGTGAGGAGTTCCCAAACTACCCTCGACCGGATTGGGATCGTCGGTTTGAACACTTGACGACTGTGCACAAGTTTGGTGAATGCAATAATGCGAAGAAATTCTTCCGTGCCGATCACTTTCGCCAACACTTGAAACACAGCCATGCCGGGACGAGTGGGAAGTGGACCAATATCCTCGAAAATGCTTGCATGAAGGAAGAGCAGCCACCGGAGCCACGAGATAGAAGTGGTTCTGGGGCTAGTAATGGTCCACAAATAAATCCCGGATCTCTGACATCTAATACAATTGATGAGGTTCTGGAATGAGAAAGCCCAACTCTTTTTTTCGCTATACATACGCCATGCGACATTCTGTCCCAATCTCACATCAAAACTCTCAACACCTACATCTATATGGCTTTTCTCTCCAAGCCTCATTCATCATCGGACTTGATTATTCGAGTGATTTCTCCGAATCTCTCAACCCCAACCCTCAATGCAACAAAAAAGTGACTTTCGAAAAGCGCATGGAGGTACTGAAAATAACGAAGTGAAACGATTTTATAACCATATCTTTTTTGACCCATTCTGCATCCTCCGTTCCCCTTCTCCTTGTCCTTCGCCTTCCCCGCAACATCTCAATATCTCAACAAACAGATGTTGTTTCTTCTTTCTATTTTTCTTGTTTCAGGTTTTCGAAAGGTGGCAGGGAGTTTCTGTTTGTTCCTGGGTTTTGGATACTACCATTTGCGCGTTGTACCTGGTGCATCATTACCTGGGTGGTTTGGCTGGGGTTACATCGCTTATCATTCTTCATGATACCGGAGAAGACATTTCCTTTTTCCTTTTTTCTTTTCAATTGTCCCATTGACGGTTGGAGTCGGTGCATGGGTTGGGGGTCTGATTTCTGTTTTGTTTCTTATACCGGGCCCCTGCTTTGCTCCGCTCTTGTTCTTCCCCATCATACATACTATATCCCCATTTGTATATAGGCCGAAACTTAGACCATATCAAGCGCATATCTTACTGTTCTAGTATTTGTTGATCCGGTAACTCGTTCGCTCAACTATACTGATACGTAGTTGACCAATCTACTGGTTGCCTACGACTTTCACCAGGGTTCTCTGATTCCATACTACTGAGGCTGAGTAAGCTGTCTATTGCGGCTTAAAAGCAGGCACCAAAACAACCCCGCAGAAGCCCTTCCAACAACATCCTAACGCCTGCCTTGTTCGATTCAACGTGTTTCTTGAATTTATGTTCGCTTCTTGGACTGCTTAAGTCATGAGTCCACCCAAAATTCCTCCAGAGATCTGGCATCTTATTTTCAAAGCTGTACGTCTTCCTCTCGGTGCTGCCATATCACAGGTTCCAGAACCTAACCCCAGGAACGACACAAGCTACCCACTCGAAGTGACCTTGCCAATGTCTGCTCGGTCTCCAGACTATTCGATACCCTTGCCACTCCACTACTGTACCGATCAGTCATTTTATGCCGGATGAGCAAGGACTGGTCGCTATTTCCCGATGATTTTGAAGCCACTGAACGGCCGAAACATTTTGAAGATCTTTATTTCGGTCTTTTCTATCGACTTCTGGACGATAGGAATGAGGCACTGCGAGCATTTGTGCGTGAGATGACCTTCAAGCTTCAAGGCACCAAGGAGGATATATCTCGTGCCTGGGACAAATTGAGGCCCCCCCAGGACCTCTTGGCTGGACTGGTCAGAAAGCTTCCAAATTTAGAGGCTGTATAGTAAGAGAGAGACCCAAATGACCCATTGATATCATCATGATCTCGTGCCAGTGTGCACCGCTGATATACTCACACTTATATCTAGCTTTATAGGAGAGCTTCCCATATCCGACGCCCTTGTGGATGCATTTATCGCTCATCAGAAATCCCCAAAGCTTTATTTAAAACACGAAGAGGGACTCATCCAGAGGGAAACTTGCGCCCCATTTGTGCCAGAAGTATGTTTCTCTGTGGATACAACAGCCCCCGTCCCTACTCCTATTAGAGAATTGGGGCCCTGGGAGCGAGAGTTCAAGCCGCAAAGACTAGCTCTGCATGAGATTTTCGCCGCATATCCGAATCTTGAGGACCTATCAGTTTCGATCAATCTTTTGCGGGGAGGCTGTGTGATAGGTTACTCCCCTGCTTCAGCAGAGATAGTACCGCTTTCGATACCCGATGAATTCACCTTTCCACCGCTAAAGCACCTCTCATTAAGCGGTTATAATCTCACAGATGAAGAGAAATCTCTCTGGAAACAGAGATTCCCTTGGGGAGAATTAAAATCTCTCACGCTGGGAGTTCAGACCCACAGTGGCGTACTGGAGTCGGCTACGGGAAACGTTCACAACTTGAAGAAGTTCGAGATTACAAGTTATACCCGCCATACTGCTTCGAACTCGAGCCCTGAGCTTGACTTGTTCTTGTCCTCTTTCAGTTCCCTAGAGAGCCTCACTGCTAAGGGACTTGTCCCTTCGATGAATTCTGTGATGAACCATTCCAATCTCAAGCATCTTTGTCTCCATGCCATCGAAGAGACCGATCAGGAGAGAAAAACGCTGAATTTGGAAGAGATAGAAGACTTGGATCTACATTGTCCAAATCTCACGGGTTTGGAACTAGATATCAATCCAAATGGCACATGGGTAAGCCACGAGTTGTGCCCCGTCAGAAGTATCCGCAGCATTAACAAATAATTTTCTAGCCAAACGACACAATGGAGGCTATAGCAACCAAATTCGAGAATCTTCGTGAATTGATAATTCATGTCGGTCTAGGAATATCAATCGCAATAAGAAATGCGCAAAATGGGTTCCCACTGACGAAGGCGTTTAAATCGGTATTGACCGAAGAAATCGCAAGAGCTTCTGCTAAACGATTCCTTGAATGCAGAGGGCCGTCAAACTTGAAGAAAATTACATTGAAAACCGGTGAAGATCTACGTTGGTTCCCACAATGGCATCCCGGATACGCTGATGCGGAAGAGGAATGTTCGAGGATATTCGAGATAGATGCGCACCTGGGACAGGACGGTGAAATCAGCCTCAAAGAGCTAGACAGTACCCGGGCTAGCATTCTGAGGAGGTTAGAGAGTTCGAATGGGACATTTCACCGTGCGTTATTTGGAAAACCTCCTACACGAATCAGTACAGCGCCGCGGGTGTTTCAGGCATCGTCCTTTAGTACAAGCTCAACTTGACCTGTAATCAGGTTTTCTTTGTTAAAAATTGTTATTTTCTGAGGACATATTATTTCTCGCATATGCCAGTATAACTTCCCATGAATTGCAAAGTTACTTTCTTGAGTATTTATACTGCCAGTGTGTACTAATAGAAACTCAGGAACTTGAATTATGGAAGATCATATAAAATGGAATTTCTTTTTTTGGTACCGACTGGAATTGTTCTATGTACATTACCCAATTATGCCGAACAACATTATTTTCCCACAAATGCAAGTTATTGAAACGACGGGAGGAGTAGAGTTTACTCAGTGACACTGTCCTGGATACTACGCAGGGCACTCATCTTATGTGCAGGGTCGATAGCAGCAGCATTGAGAGCGCGACGCCTCGCATCAGTCCAAAGCATGAACTCTCCATAGCTCTTGGGCATGACATTGATGTCCTTCTCCACCAAGAAAGTGTAATTGAACATACCAGTCGACTTCTTGGTACCGTGCTCAACATCACGAACCTTGGTATCAACGCGGACCTGTACCTTTGTGTACTTGGAGTGGCCGTCCTCGCGTTCTTCAGGTTCAGTGAAAGCTACCGTTGCGCGCAGGTAGAGCACGCTTCCTACAGGAACAGGGTTTTCAAAGGTACTTGGGTCAAGGGCCAGGAAATTGGGGCGGGCGTGGGCGAAAGAGGCAGCGCAGCAGAAGGCCAGCTCGAAGGATTGCTTGAGAAGAAAACCACCGAAGATCATGAAGTTGTGGCGGTTACGATCTTGGGGTTGCATAATCATTGCTGATTTCAGGACGGTGTCGCTCATGAAAACTTGGTTGTCCGGGCGAATGGCTGGGACTTGGGGGCCTGGAGGTTGTTTAGCTGATGTAGATGAAAAATAGAACGCACATAATGATACTCACTCAGGTATGACATCTCCTTGGTCCACATGGAGTGGATCAAGTTGCTCTCTTCATCGTCAGGAGCCTTCTCGAGGAGACTGCGTGTGCGTAGAGCCTTCTTGGCTTGGTAGTTGGCCTCTCCTTTCTTGAATAGTTTCTCTTCCTCTGCGTTCTCCAGAATCAGAGGCGCGACAGGGACAGGCCTGGGCAATTTTGATTAGCACGTTTTCAATTTCAGCCTCTAACGGAGAACATACTTCTTTGTAGCGGGGTCAAGGGAAACCATCGTGAATGCACAGGTAATCAGCACATCCTCGGGCTGAGCGGGCTGACCCTCTGGGCGAAGCTTAGAAACCTGACACGATACCTCCATACTGGATCGACCAGTAGCGTAGGAAACCTGACCACTAAGTTCGAGATCACAAATTTCCATGAGTGGGTGCTCGATGGTGATTCTGTCCACGGCCGCAGTGACAGTACTGACGCCCTCGCCGGTATGACGGTAGGCAATGACACCAGCAAGGGCATCGAGGTCCATAAGCAATGATCCCAAGCTATTTCAGCATTAGTTATCGCACAAGCATGCACCTATGACAAGACCTAGGTCGATCTCACCGAATATGTCCAGAGGCATTGAGATAAGTATCAAGCAGCCATTTATCTTGCGCTAAAGGCAAAATCTGAAAAATAACGCGAAGCCAGTTTGTCAGCTGCGCTGAAATATCACAGGATCAACGCCGTAATTCGATACATACAGCACTGTAGTAACTGTCCGACATTTTCTTCGGCGTCACATCGGGCTTAACAGCTGGGGGTGGAGCACCCTCCTTAGCCCCCTTGGCCACCTCACGACTCTCATTCAGAGCGTCTATCCAGGCTGTCTTCACTCGACCAGCCCAAACCCGGCGCTTCTCCTCTTCATTGCAGGGTGTCGCGTGGAATCCACGCGAAGCGCTCGGCGATTGCGCGGCGAGGGCTGCGCGAGCAGGCAGAGTCCTTGATACAAGCGACTTAGAACCGGAGACGGCTATCCTTCTTCCTGCGAGACCAAACATGGCGGAATATGTATCTATGGGGGGATTTTATGAGGCTGAGGATCTGGAAAAGCGTCAGATTAGTATCAGCGATGACGCTGTTGGTTACCGAGGGACCGGCCCGGTCGGGTTAGTCCCCGGACATTCTCGGGTTGCCAATACCGAAAACGCGGCTTTTGTTGGCTGGGGTAATCTGGCGGGGAACTTTATTAATAATTTATTTTCTTGAGTTATATGGCGTGCCTAGAGATGAGGCATAGCTTGAAGTCTGTATTAGTAGTAGTCATGCTGTTCTGGGAGTCAATTTTGGAGAAAGATATCCTAATGATTGCAATTTGGAGGCCTCAGGCGTAAACTTGAATTCGTCGATGCTAAGTCTGACCCAGGAAAATAGCTATAACAGCACCGGCTTGTGACTTGGATGAGCATAGCATGGCATGTTCGGGTAAAGTTAGCGGGTATTTACTATCAGTAAAGCAAACTAGGGACCGAAAGAGTTAGATTAAGATTAGAACAGTTCTCTGGAATTCTGAAACATGACTTCGGGAACCAGGGTCTACCCCTGCAAAGATCAAAGCTTGAGTAAGATGAAACGTCACAATCTACACGAGAGTCTACCTGGAGGAAGTGAAGATATTTCTCAAGGGGATCAATTATTATGGCTTTCATGGTATTCTGCCACAGGTATCGTATTCTATTTGTACAATGATGGAGCCATTCCATGTTTCAGACCCAGGGGGCAATGGGTGGAGATAAAAGAAAAGAAAACGCGCAAATCAGACTGCACTCTATATAAAAGAAGCGAAGGGTATGAATCACGATAGCGCGGAGCGAGTAGTATGTGCAAGTGGGTATCACTTGAATGCAAAGAAAGTCGGGGATGTATGGTTGATGGCAAGTCGGTCGACGATGATATGTATGCCAGCTTGACGGTATGAACAAGAACGCCTGGGACGAAGGCTGGCTTAGAAGCAAAAAAGGGTATTGTGGTGTGAGACGCATGGTCGAGGTTAAGATGATGGTGACAGAAAGGTTTAGAGGATGAGAGCGGCAGCAAAAGTCATCACTAATGAGAGAGCTAACCCGCCGGACATGCGGGAAGCGGAATTGATAGTGGGCGAATCGGTCTCTGTCGCTGTATCTGAAGATGGGTCTGGTGTCGTGGTTGAAATCGCCGCAGAGGAGACTTCAGAGCTGCCATCAGTGGCCGCGGCTGAAGGACCGGTCGCAGTCGCACTGGGAGCGACCAATGTCCCATTTCCGGAAGAATTCGACGCCTTTGTTCCAAAGCCAATCTGCCCATTATCGAAGTCAAAGACCGAATAGACGTTCTTCAAAAACACATCACCGAGAAGCCAGGTGTTTGATTTGGAGGACTGGTGACCGACTATCGTTGAGATGCAACCCGGTTTCGAGTTGTCCTTTGATTTTGTACCGATATAATCATCTGGCTGGACGGTGTACTTGACTCCGGAAAATTCGAATTCGATAGTGGCCGTGGAGTCACATGGAATTATGTAGTTCTCGCCAGATTGCTTGGAGTTCGGAATGAGGCCGAATAAAGTCGCAGCGTCGGCTGGTGGAACGAAAACATACGTCGATCCGCTGTCGATGGTTGCGTTTCTGCCAGTGAAGTTGCCAGCCTCGCCATTCACGTAGACGTCACCCAGCGGGATGGTCCAGGTTTCGGCATTGGTGGTGGTGTAGGAAATTTCTCCGTCGAATTTTGTCGTGTCGACAGTTCCAAAATTCACCTCGCCATCCTTCTTGTTGTCGGAGGCGCGCGACAGGCTGAGTCCGACGATGTTAGAGCTGAGCCCTGCCTTCTCGGCGACAACATCCATGAAAGAGGGGATCTTCCAACCACCAGTGTATGATCGGCCCATGCCGAGAATTCCATCAATAGGGTAGTTGTCAAATGGATCGGTTGCAGACTCGGCGAATCCAAACGTGAATGTTATATCCATGCCAGCGATGGACATGGTATCTTGGCCCAGATCACCCTTCACTTCACCGCTACCGTATCCGAGACTGTAGGTCGAGTCATTCGAATTGAAGCTGCTGGATTCGGAGATATTGAATGTGTGGTGTTTTGTACAAGTTTCAGTGGTACACTTAGAGCTGAATACCCAGCTACTCGGCGATCCGGTGTCGAGTGCTAACCACATCTCCTCTTGTTGTGAACCGACCTTGACGGTGACGAAGTAAGAAAAGTCCACTCCGTCTTGATTAACTGCCGCACTGTTCTGCAAAGTGGGGGTTTCTGACTCGACAATTTGGTAGGTATCGGCGCGGCGAGCCTTTGTGATGTCGAGCGTTATTCCCTGGTTGTCCGAGTCCGAGTCCGAGCTGTCCGGGACTAAAATCCACGGCATGAAACGCCGGAAACCATTTTGCCTCGAAGAGATTGTGGCACCTGTCTCCAGTTTAAGCTCCCAGGGATAGAAGGCATGAACACTCGTCGAGAGGCCGGCAATGACCAAGCATGATGAAAGATGCATGATCCCACAGCGGATCTAGTAGGAGGGAAAATTAGACCGCATTGAATTCCGTGATTTATGATGTAGAATCAGTCGTTCGACAGCTGTCCGCTTGATCAATTGGCGTTGTATTGACGATAAATGGGTTGTTGAAAGATGGGGCGAAGGATTGGGGGAATCGGCAAAATCCGGGGTTCGTCAATTAAAGAGGCGTATGCGAATGAAAGTGAAGAAGAGAAAAACTGAAAACCGAAAAACCAGCAAATATGAAGATACAAATAAGCGATAAACGAGCAACCAAAAGAAGGACAATGAGCTGGGGAGGTTGGAAAGAAGCAGATGATGTGAGGGGGAAGAAGTGGCGGATGAACTGGCAGGAGACTGGGG
>JAVMSB010000469.1:0-15268 GCA_031761475.1 Penicillium pancosmium | reverse complement strand
CCCTTCTTCCCCTCGGCTGATCTCTTCCCCTCCATTCCATCGCTCCTCCCCGCACCGAGAGGGATACCAACAATACACACCATGTATGTCCCTGAGCCTCATCAGCTACCAGCTACCACTTCCCACTCCACTCACAGCTCGCTAACCTCTACCCAGGCGGATCACCGTAAGCGTCATCCGCCCTGAGCAGGCCGACTCCGACATCATCACCCTGGAAGTCGGAGGTGACATGTCCATCGAGCTTCTCAAAGCCATCGTCGAAAGCGAAACCGCCATTCCCCCCGAAGCTCAACAACTCGTCTATAATAACCAGCTCCTTCAAAGTCCCTCGCAAACCCTCGATTCCATCGGCATCGGCGAGGGCGATATGCTCGGCGTCCACGTCACCCTCCGCGGCACAGGTCCCAGTGCGGGTCGCCCTTCTCAGCCTCCCACAGCTCCCTCCGCCGGTCCCAGTTCCTCCATGGCCCCGCGCCAGGCACCACCGCGACCCGGCATGCCTGACCCGGAGACTATCCGCCTCCATATCCTCGGTGACCCGCGTGTGCGCGAGGCGGTCCGAAGACAGAACCCAGACCTCGCCGCCGCCGCAGATAACGCGGCGCGTTTCCGGGAGGTCCTACTCTCGCAGCAGCAAAATGAGGCTCGACAAGAGGCAGAAAAAGAGGCGAGGATTGCAATGTTGAACTCAGATCCGTTCAACCCAGAGAATCAGCGAGAGATTGAGGAAATTATTCGCCAGAACGCTGTGACGGAGAACTTGCATAATGCCATGGAGCACCACCCAGAATGTATGTCATCCAATCTCTATCGAACCCTCAAACTTCCCTCCCCCGACTCAAATTGCGTTATCTACCTCTGCCCTACGACCCACGGGATATCCCGGGATCGGCAAGATCCAAGATTATGCCATGCCGCCACGCGATGCAAAAGCTAACAAAACAACTGCAGCATTCGGCCGTGTCACAATGCTCTACATCCCCGTCGAAGTCAACGGCCACCGTCTCAATGCATTCGTCGACTCCGGCGCCCAGGTCACAATCATGTCCCCCGAATGCGCAGTCGCTTGCAACATCATGCGCCTCGTCGACCGCCGCTACGGCGGTATCGCCAAGGGTGTAGGAACCGCCCCGATCCTGGGCCGAGTACACTCGGCTCAGATCAAGATCGGCGAGATGTTCCTGCCATGCTCCTTCACCGTCATGGAGGGTAAGCAGATCGACTTGCTACTCGGATTGGACATGCTGCGCCGCCACCAAGCCTGTATCGATCTCCAGCGTGGCGCCCTTATCATCCAAGACCAGGCCGTCCCGTTCCTCGGCGAGGGCGATATCCCCAAGCACCTCACGGAAGAATTCGAAGACGAACCGACGGTCAAGGGTTCCGATGGTGCAGAAGTCGGCGCTCGCACGGGTGCGGTGACCCATCAGGCGGGTCGTGAGGGTGGAGGCGCTTCTGCGTCTGCATCTGCATCTACGTCTACGCCTGCACCTGCACCTGCAGCTGCGTCATCATCTGCTCCTGCGCCACGGATCAATATCCGGCCTGCTGCATCACGCTGGCCGGCAGACTCGATTGCGAAGATTACCGAGTTGGGATTCACGCGGGAGGAGGCTATGCGTGCGCTGGACGCCGCAAATGGGGACCTAGATGGCGCCATTGGATTTCTAATCTGATGTGATGCAGCGCAGCGCAGAGTTGCGTCTCGGATCGGATCTAATTCTTATCTCTAGTCCTGTTCCCATGGTACGATATATTACCCCTGAGGTATAGATCAGGCTTGACTGAACTGGAGAGGGCTAGACAGACTGGGCTGAGCTGAGCTGGGCTCGGCTCTGCTCGGCTGGACTAGGCATTGCTTTCAATGGCGTTGGTGGATGAATTGTGACTTAGCGGGATTTCATTGACCATTGCACGCAACGTGTACGATAGGTGTGTGTCTAGGGTATCTTAACCGATTCACATTTGCTTCTTTACCCTGGTCAAGTGGGCGTGGCGTGGACGTGGGCTTTTCCTACCCGCGGCTTTTTGTAATTGTAGATGTAGAGGTACATAGTGGTACATTATTAAATCAGGTGAGATCTCAATTATGAGATATCCATCACTCCCGCTTAACCTGTGTCTGGGCCTTGGCCTTGGAAGTAGGCATGAGTTGAGCCCGTAACCGAAGAATCGAATCAATGGCCATATACGCGCCTAATTGACCGGGGCAGGTTAGCGAAAATCCAATCCAATCTAACAATACAGTGTGCAATAAACATACCCAACGCCACATAAGGCCCATAAAGCGCAGTAATATTCTGCTTCTCGACCGTACTCCTATCCTCCCACGCCCAGACTTCAACAAGACAAGTAAGCGACGTGATAAAAGCCTGGACACCGAAGATGAGGATATGGACTGGGATGAGGGGGTGTTCTACATTGCGGATGAGATGTGGTTAGCGCACTCTTCTTGATCTGGGTTGGCAATGCTTCAATGCTTGGGAGCTTCGCCTCGCCTCGCTGCGCTCGGCTCAGTACTCACCCTTCAATAACCCCCAGACAGCCCACAAGCTAGCCGGAACATGGTACAACACCTCCATCCAGATAAATGCGCTGAACCATGCTGGAGTCGGGGGTTCGAAGAATTTGTCGCGGTAGGTGTCGACGTAAAATGTTCGTAGGGTTTTTGAGAGGGAGGTTACGGCCCAGGTGGGTTGGAGTGGGGCGGTGTCGATTAGGTAGATTATTGGGATGTGGGTTATGAAAAATATTAGGTATGCGATGTCTGTTTTCCGGAGCATTTTGGCGGTGGTGTGGTGGTGGTGTGTGGTGTGGTGGGGGAATGGTGTTGGAGTTGGGTTGGAGTGAGAGGTGAACTTTTGGGAATGTTGGTGGGGAGCGGTCAGGTGGGCGGGGCGGCGATCGGTGGTATGTTTGCTTTTTCGAATCGATAGCTTATTTTAGTGGATCGATAGTACCTGGGCAGAGTATGGATAGAGTAGGAGTACGAGTACAGAGTACTCCGTATACTCATACATAGTATATAGTATACATTTGTATGCTATGTATACTAGTAGTATGTTCTTATGTCCCGGGATACCCAAAATGGGGAACCAGCGGAGAACGGGCCGGACCTTGGCCAGAACCACGGTTGGTCTCTACAACTACACTCCCTGGGTATACTTCAACTACGCCCTAGAGTATCCACTGGCAGTTTCCTGGATATCATTGAGTACCTTGGGGATAACCTCTATACACACGGAGTAGTATTCCGTATACACCTCGCATACTATTCCCCCAATTACATCATACGACGCACTCCTATCGGCTCCCTCTGCAACCGAGTTCGTACAACGCAGCATCGAGGATCAGAGCAGACCGCATCTTTGACGTCGCTCCAATGATGATCTCTCCACAATCTGGCATTGGCAGAGCCCTGCCGTGGGCACTTTAGGAACAAACTTCCCGGCTCCATCCCGGCTTCCTCCCGACTCCATCGTCTCCACTTCAGGGGAGACCGTTTCTTCCTCTTCCTCTTCCCTCGTCTTCTTTCCTTGGCTCCGCGTACCAGCACAAGGGTTAGTTTAGGAACTAGGAACTCGGTCCGATTCGTTGGCCCACTCTTCGATCACGGCAGATAATGCAATTGCCATTCCACCCGCCTTATGCCCGCATGTCTCTTCCCAGTTCATTCGGAATCCATGCGCGGGATTCCGCTCGCCTACAATAGAGCGGTGTGTGTCGCAACCCTTGTGGCAACCCACTATCGAGCCTATCGAGTGTATCCAAGGGGTGGAGGGGGAGAAAAAAACACTATCACCGCCACCAATCGCCAATCACTCTTCACGCCCTTCTTTCCCCCTCCCCCCTCTTACCCCTGAAATTGGGCAAATTTGCGATGCGGGATGTGGTCAATTGGGTGGAAATTAGCGCATCGGCCGGGAAGAATGGATCATGTACTCGTTCGTACTCCGTAAACTACAAATGAATTGCCCACCGATGATGCAGCTCCTGTCCACAATTCGACTCCTTCACTCCACTCCACCGGACAACGGACAACGGAACACGCCGGGATGTCAGTGGTGTTAATCGCCTTGATCTGATTTTTTAGAGCACGTTTTTTTTGGGAGGGGCCACCCCCGCTGACCGCTCCTCTCCGACCGAACGCCCCCTAGTGGTCCCAATGCTCCCAATGCTCCACCCCCTGTCCAGAAGGTATCTATCCTCTTCGTCGGTGACCACTCGGAGATGAAGGGCACGAGCTAGTGTTTGAAGGATGCAGCTAGAACCTTGGAGCTTCGATATCGGGCCTTGTCCTTACGCTATCTGACGCGATCTCCATTAGCTTGTCCCTTTACTCTATATAAGACGAACTGGTGTCGGATCAGATAACTTTCGTCTCCATCTTTTTTTTTTGCTTTTTCTACTCCACTACAGCTATACACCACAGCTACACCACAGCTTGCATGCCCTTAGCCGCAACCTTGGTAGGAACGAAATAGCCAAAATGCCCTCCTCAACCGCCCCCCTCATCCGTGCTTCCAACAAAGCAAATGCACACAAACCTGAAATCCCAATCAGCTACGACATTAACATCCCCTACGTCGACGTCGAAAAACAATCCAAAATCAAAACCCCATACCCGCAATACCTCCCCACCTGGGATCCAATCTGGTTCGACCCCCTCCCACCATTCGAATACAACGACCCAGCTCTGCGCGCAGCAAAACACAAACCAAACCTCCTCCCTGCAAGCAACACAGGCATAAAATTAAACCACATCCAACCAAACATCGGCACAGTCGTCGAAGGAATCCAACTAAACTCCCTATCCGACAAAGCAAAAGATGAACTCGCCCTCCTCATCTCAGAGCGAAAAGTCCTCGCCTTCCCAGACCAGGATTTAATCGATGACGGTCCGGACGCTCAAGAATCTTTCATGCGTTACTTCGGTAAACCAAACTACCAGCCTGTTTCGGGGACTATTCGGAATCACCCAGCTTTTCACGTCATTCATCGTGATGGAAACCGTGAGGAAATCGCCCGCTTCCTCGAAGCCCGCACTACGACTACTCTCTGGCATCAGGATGTTAGTTACGAGATCCAGCCTCCCGGGTATGTCATGCTGGGTCTTCTTCAGGGACCCGATGTCGGCGGTGACACGGTCTTCAGCGCAACGGATATGGCGTATAAACGACTCAGTCCGACATTGAGGGGTTTTCTGGATACACTCAAGGCAGTGCATTCTTCGGCGAAAATGATTAATCATACGAAATTGACTGGTGGTCTTGTGCGCAAGGATCCCGTTGATAGTGTTCATCCGCTTGTTAGGGTTCACCCTGTTACTGGGGAGAAGTGTTTGTTCTTGAATCAGGAATTTATTACGAAGATCCCTGGCCTCAAGGAGCCGGAGACGAAGTGGATGTTGGATTTCCTTATGAATCATATTATTACCGGTCATGATTTTCAGGCTAGGGTTAGATGGCAGCCGCGGACTATTGTTATGTTTGATAATCGGTCGACTACTCGTGAGTTTCCCCCTCCCCGCAGTTATTTTGTTCTAGCTGTATACTGACTGCTGCACTGCCTCAGACTCCGCTATTGTGGATTACTTGGATGATGAGTACGGTGCCAAGGCGCGCCATATCTTCCGCCTTATTGCGCTGGGCGAGAAGCCGATTCCGGTTTATGACGAGTTTGACGAGTGAAGGATCTGAAAAGTTTTCCAATTCTTCTTGGGTCTGCGTTATTTGATAGACGGTTCTCTTTGGTGTCTGGTTTAGAATGCGTGCTATATAGTTTCGGTTATACTTAATTTATCTCCCTCTCACACACACACACACTCTGAGTCTATCTCCATACTTCCATCGCACTACTTTTCTCACGAGTACACGAACGATCGCGGGATAAATGACAAAAGTACCACACAAGACGGAACTTGAATATCCACATCATTTTTATCAGATGGCCCACTGCAGCCAAGCTGCTGCGTTTCTGAAATTCTTGGCTTGGCAGAAACTTGAAAGTGGGTTCAATTGATAGAATTTGGACTTTGATTCGCGTCCATTTGCTTTAACCAGAAATGATCAGCGTGAGAACTTGGGCTGAACTTGCGACTTTCCGAGGAAAGAAGGATAGTATCTATGCCGGTATTCCGGACGGCGTAATATTATGATGCCCAAGTGTCCAACTTATTAATCTGCACCTACTAACTATGAATAGTACCTGTTTCCATCCCGACTGCCCATACTCTTTCATATATCTACAAACTACATAGTATTAGTGCGTAGCCTACAACACCTGAACTAAAAGGAACCCAACTGAACCATGATGGATATACACTGTCATATTACCATGTGAAAATCTTCAAGTTTTAAGCTTCCTGACAAAAGCCCGGGGGAAAAGCAAAAGGGTGAATCGCAATGCCTATTACCATCCAACAACGCCCGGCCCGGGGCACTAGAATACAAACATATCATGCACAACGGGACCACCACCAACCAAACCATACATAAAAAAGAGGCAGTATCGTCAAAAATCCATTTCCTACGTCCCGACTCAGTCCAGCCCACCAGTTCAGTCTATCACATCACATGTAGTGATAGACATGACAAGATGGGACAAAACAAGCAAGACAAACCCACCGCATAGCATCGGCTTCGGCTTCGGCATCGGCTCGCTTCTCATCACCCAACCCAGCGTGCAATCCTTTCAATGCGCATAACCCCTGCATCACTAGCGTGGGGGCCAAGCCATATGGATACAAGCACCAGACCAAGGCGACTCGAAAGTGAAAGTCAAAGTAATCTGCAAGCTCAGACCGGCACCAACCCACTAGACCAGTCTAGGCTAGCCCTAAGCCAAAAGATCCGAAATGGCCGCCCGTAACTTCTCACTCAACTCCCGGACCTCGGCAGCATTATGAGGAGACTGTTGCATGAGCAATAAAGTTTCCGAAACACGTTCAGCCGCAGCCTCGGATCCAAACACCATTCCGCCCAACTGGGCACTATCGTTAAACCATCCTTGCAACAGATACACCAAATCGGCCGCGATATATCGGCGATTAGCGCCTTGGAAGGGCGCTTCGTCTGTGTAGTACATTGCTTCGAGCACGGCGTAGAGGGATTCGAATGCTACGCCTAGGTCGAGGAAGAGGTCGATTACCCAGTGTGTGCTGGGAGAGTTGGCGAATGAGGTGGATGTGGATGTGGAGGAAGAAGAAGCGGCGCCGCGTTGGTGTTCGAGAGAGTAGCGTTCTAGAATTGGGAGGAGTTCGCGGACTGGGAAGACGGTTTCGGACATTCGGAGGCGGGAGCCTAGACTGCGGATTTTTTCAATTATCGCTTCGTAGGGCTGCGGTGAGCCTGCTTGTTGGGTGCTGGCGTGCAGGTCTTGGATTAGGTGTTGCCAGGTGGCTTTGATGTCGGCTGCGTTGCGGTAGTCTGCTAGGTAGAAGATCTGCAGGCAGATGTCATAGTAACTAGCAGAGTCGGCGTATTGGTTGAAGAGCTAGATTAATGGGGCGGACGGTTAGTGACTGAACTACCGGGACAAAAGCACGCACGACCGGGTGCTCTGGTCTGGACTCGTTCGAGTGGATCTGTTGCTTACCGTACTAATATCCATCACCGGGCCGTCCACGTCCTTTAGGACTTCCGCTTTACGATCGCCCGCAATCCGAGTGTCATCCTTTAGTCTTTGCAAAAGATCGTCTTGAATATTGGCCACGTCAATCAGGTTTCCGATCTCCTGCAGCAGACGCTGGCGAGACTGGCGTCCGACATCGGGGGTAAAGGTTGATGCATTAGCTCGTGCGCGGCCGAGGTACTCGATCCGCTTGCTCAATGGCAAATTGAACGCACTCTGGGCCAATTGGAATTGAACCTTGGCGGCCTCGAAGAACCGTTGTGACTGAGCGTAGTAGCGCCACAATAGATCAGCATGGGCGATGTCATCGGTAGACTTGCGCTCGAGATATGTCACCACGAAAGCAGACTGGGTCTGCAGCAAGCGGTCGCTCCAGCCCTGTTCTAAATACCAGTCGTACAGGCTGGTCAAGAAGACTTCGTCTTGAGAGCCGGAAATCACGCCATAAGCCTCGTTCTTCCGCTTGGCGATCTGGGTTAGTTGGCCGTCGATGAAACCGGGGTCACTGGCGGTGAGCGTGTCAACGGCTACCATCACCTTCGACACGAGGTCGTAACATTGCTTGCGGAAGTAGAAGTGGTCCCTGCGGGGGTCCTGTGGGGATGTGAGCGGGTGTACGCCGAAGGCTCTGGGGGGCATAGGCACCTGTGCGGGACGGCCGTCCATGATCCAAGAGAGCGCGAGGTTGGCTTTATCGGAGACGCCGGCGACGTTGAGACATAGTTGGATTGCACCTGTTTGCGTTAGAGTTAGCATTAGCATAGTCACACCAATGATCTTGGATGTCGGAACGAAAACTCACCAGCAAAGAATTCATTATTGATATAGATATCCACGGCCGAGACCAAATAGTCCATGGGAAGGTTTTCGGCCACCTCCAGGAAAAGCTTGAGACTCTCATTCAAGAGGTTTCGGCCCAAGTCCGAGTTAGCTCCAGCCTCCGACGCACGCTTGAGCAGCTCTTGCGCCTTGAAAATCACCACGTCCTCGGTGCTGCAGAAGCTGCCACAGCGACGTCGAAGCGCATCCGCAATGGTCTCAACGTTGGAACCCTTGGCGATGTTACGATTCACAATGCCCTTGACCAGCTCCTTGGCGATCTCGTGGCCCTTGCCGGTGCTGAACAGCTCCTCGAAGGTGAGTTTCAGGAATCGATCCTTCGACTCGGCCGGAAGTGTGGCAACGATCTCGTCAACGTGCTCATCAAAAAGAACCTGGACAAAGGAAAGGCCTTCTATAGTGTGTGAGACCAGCTGCACAAGCGAGTGAACGGCACGATGCTCGGCCTGCAGTTCAACCACCGCAGCCTTGGACTCGGCCCGAGCAAGTGCATCAGGCCCGCTAAGACCCTCAATGAAGCTGCGGTTGACCTTGAAGAATTCCTGCAGCGATGAGAGGCTTTGCTGGACAGTCTGAAGCTTGGCATTTGGCACAGAGGCAGAGACTGTGGCAGCGCCGTTCGAAGCTTTGCCAACCGTGGCAATCTCCTTCTTCCATATCGACCGGAGGAGACGCGAGATGTAGAGAGCAATACCCTGGTGGCGGGGCGAAGGTGTCACGTCATCGATAGTGAGAGCAGTGTTGTCGCTAATATCCTGGTTTGGTGTGGGCTTGCCACCGAATCCGACGAAGATCTTGCGAGCAAATTCCAGCACATCCGGATCACTGATTGTGGTCAAACGCTGGTCGGATGAAATCTCCATTCCCTGTCCACAAGCCACAGCTAGAGCCGTCGCAAGAGTTTCCGCGCGACCGAATCCGAGGCTAAATTGCTTCAGAACCTCGTCCAGGCCGTCATGGCTGAGGCTGCCGCTACGTGCGAGCGAGGCAAAGATATCCACGGGACGTCGTCGGCGGATGACATAAATGCCAGTATTCGTTAAGATCGCAACCTCGGCAGCAGGGTAGTCAAACTGAACGGCCATCTCGTTACCGAATCCACCCGCTGTAGCTGGAAGAGGCGCCGAGCAAAGCCCAATATCCTCAGCCCTGCCACCAAGGCTCATCCAGATAGCCGACTCGGGTGCCTGAGCCGCAGTCGAGCTCTCGTGAGGCCGAGCGAGTCGGCCAGAATCGGGAGAGGAAATAAACAATGTGTCCTCCTTTTGTGTAGCATCCTTGCAGGTGAAGCAGAAGAAATAACCTGGGGGGAATCTAGTCGCCATGCGAGTGGGTGTGAGAGATTGAATTGCTCCACGAGTAGCGGGGGTCTGAATTCGGTTGCCATTGGCATCTCTAGAAATCGTCGTTATATCCACTGGTGGGGTCTTGATATGCTGCGCCTGCATGCTGGTCGGGGCATTGGTTCCAGTCGGCTCATTCCAGGAATACGCACTAGTGGCACTGAGGAAAATGCGGTAACCAGTAGCCGTAGTCGCAACCAAATGGTATCGAGACGCCTCCGCTGCAGGGACCGGGCTGATAGCGACGATCTTCACCTTCTGGTTCAGGGTTTCGTGGGATGCGATCGTATGTCCGATATTAGCGTAAATATCAGACGCTTTCTTGGTGATAGCCAGCTTCAAGGTGCCATCGGACTTCATGTGAAGTACGCGGATTGTCGATTCCGAAGAGAGTGTGTACAGCAATCTCCGGCCTTCATCCACGACCATCTGCTCCATGTGCTCGTGAGAAACGATTTGCGCTAGGTTGGACAAGCTTGCCGATGGGGCGAAAGCTGATAATCGGGAGACCGTGCGGTTGACCTTTGCGCAGCGACTCTGGAACCAGCGTTCCTCTTGTTGGTAGGTGAGTTCGTACACGTGGTTGTCGGAGGTGCCTCCAAAGAAAATACGACCATCCGAGTCCGACGAAGTGATAACGTTGACATCCATGCCGCGAATGGAGACTGACATCTTCGTCTCGAAGAGGGAAACTGTGGATGCTCCGCTTGGTGTCTTCTCACAGCTCATACCCAGCAAAATCATCTCAGCAGTCGTCGACACCACCAGCAGGTGAGTAACTCCTGGTAAGAAGACGCCCGGGCGCGGTTTAACCAGCTTGACCGCATTGATGCTGTTCGGTTGTTCCTCAAAGCCCACCAGGGAAGGGTTTGGGTGTGTGAAATCCCAAAGGTACAGCGCGTGGTCGATAGCCACCCACGCGTGGTTGATCTCGGCGAAGAGCCCCATGCTTGTCGAGACCTGGGCGCGATTGTATTGATCGAAGATCATATCGGGGATGTTGTATGTTTTTACTTTCTGGAAGGGGGCCCATGATTGGGTGACGGGGATATCATAATCGGACGAGAATCCCTCTATTTCACGTTAGCTGGGATACATTGGAGGGCAGAGCAAAGGTCCCACTTACGCGACAGATAACTGTCCAAGTCAGGATAGCGAGCTTCTTGGGCCAATGTGTTGTTGATCGTGTGCGCCCCGCGCTCTTCAACGGTCAAGGCCCGATTGGATATCTGGGTGACGGCCGGAGCCATCCTGGGCAACGGAGTCTGTGCCTGTGCCTGGGCCTGGGCATGGGCAGGGACCTGTGAAGGGATCGGTCGAGATTGCGGAGCAGAAGATACATTTTGAGTGGGAGCTGGCGTCTGCAGGAAAGCTCCAGGAAGGGGCCTCTGGGGTGTCCCCGGAGGGAGATTCATTCGTAGGTTCGGATACGACATGATACAGCTAAAGAGCTGAGCAGGGAGGAGGGAGAGCTCCCCGCTAATGGTAGGAAGAAAAGAGGAAGCTTCCTAAAGGAAAGAATCAAAGCTTCCTCCCGTTCGGATGGTGAGGTGGAAGGTGTTGGGTGGGAGGTGGAGGAGTGAAGGAGGGTGCGGCGGAGGGTGAGGCAGTTGCAGTTGCAGTTCTGCAGTCTTTTGCGAAAAGCGCGAATCAACAATTGGAGGTGCACGGACCACCCGAGGATCTTCCGCCTTCACCTTCATTTAATTCAGCATTTACATTTACTCCCTACACAAGCACAATTGTTGGTCATTAGTCATTGCTGCACCTATAACAATGTCTTTTCACCTTGCTCGTCTCTCTGCGCGACCTCTGCGCTCCATGCGCTTTGTGCGCTGGAACTCCACAGCCAGTCCGGCCACGCCGCCGCTGATGGTTACCCTGCGAACGGATTTGAAGACTGCCATGCGAGCCAAGGACACTTCCAGGTGAGACTTTCCTGCATAGCTGTGTTATGGGAGGTGTGGGAGAAAGGCTTTTTCTAATTCATCCCTCCTCCTCCAGACTCAATGTTCTCCGCGCCGTCATCTCCGAATACAACAACAGCCAAAAGACCTCTTCCCCAATCCAAACAGACATCCAATTGCTCTCACTCCTTCAGAAACGCGCCAACGCCTCCAAAGAAGCCGCTCAAGAATTTGCCGCAGCTGAGAGACCCGATCTGAAGGAGAAGGAGGACGCGCAGGTCGCTGTTCTGGAGGAGTATGCCAGCCAGGTTGAGACCTTGTCCGCGGAGGAAATGCAAGCCATTGTGACCAAGGAGATTGCTGCCATTAAGGAAGCTGGAACCAAGTTGAACAAAGGATTGATCCTGAAGGCTCTCTTTGCACCCAATGGTCCTTTGGATGGCAAGCCGGTCAACCGCAATGAAGTTGCCAAGCTGGTCAACGAGGCCGTTTCCGCTTAAGTTTGAACTGGGTGGATTGGATTGCGATGTACAATAGTGTACCATAGTGTACCATAGAATGTTACCATAGTCTTATTATTAAATAGATATCCCCTCTCAATACTACGTTTTCGTGGCTGGTTTAATCAGAAAAATGCGATTACTGCCGGATATTATGAATATTCAATTTAAATAGATGCTCAAGAGAAGAAGAAAGCGGCACCACCAAGCGAGGTCGCCAACACGCCAAACCACCACCAGCGGTCCGGATTGATCAATTCCTCTTTGATCACGAGGTGAAGGTCGGGGCTGGACAAATCACGCTTTTTGCTCTTGCTCTTGTCCTTGCTATCTGCTGTCGGCATGGGGTTGAGGGTGTTGGTGGGCAGCATCTTCGGAGGTCGATATGCTAGGAACATAGGATGCATGATAGTGCCACTAGACTGGGTCAGGTCAAGTCGAGGGACTTGATGATACGCATCGAGAGAGACGGAGAAGGACTGTGTTTTATGCAATGTGTTAGTAGGACTATTCTCTCTACTGTATTGGTAATGGTGATTCAAGCTACCTTGAATGATTCGGTGTTGTTGTATCGAGTATAGCTCGCGGTGTTTTTCAAGCAGGGCTCGGAAAGTAACTGTCGACCATCACTGGCAATCGGATGAAGTTTCATGGAACCATCGGCTGAAACAGAATAACTCCCATGTTGGAATTGCATGATGCCCGAGGGACAGGATGGGTCGGTGGCTGGGAGTGTTCAAGTTAGCAAAGTAGTAAGTAGTATATACTACTCCTACTCACGATTCGCGACGGCGCGGTAGAAAGCCTGTTCATAGTGACCTTTGCCGTCAAAAGAGTAGGAAATGCCGGTCAAATTAGGCTCGAGAAATTTGTCGTTAATCGGATCGTAGAAGCCCTGTGTTCTGTCAGAAGTGCTTTTGTGCTTGACTGTTGTTGTGGTTGTAAATGTCATACCGGACCAGTAATGACTTGCTTCGATTTGGTTGTCCACGTCCCCACCAATTCCTCCGCATTCAACGCCGCCGCCGTACAAACTAGAAGCGCCCACAGGAAAATCATTGTCGTTATCGCGTCCGTTTGATTCACGAAGAAGAGAAGAGACACATTTCACTGGGAGTATCCATCCCTTCTTCACGGGATCAACAAGGACCAAGGCACCAAGGGACACACGCCCTCCCTCCAGGCATTCCACACCCTACCCTAGTGACTACTTTACCCTAGGGTAGTCCCACTCTTATCAATTATCGTCAGGAATCTGCCCTAAACCAGAGAGAGTAATCTCCTCCCCCTCCCTTCCGTTTCCCGCGGCAATTGGATCATACTGTACATCATTTGGAACATGGCTCTCCAAACAGCAAAGCGGGATCTGCGCAAGCGCATGCGCGGGGTCTTTGAGAATCTGTCATCGGCTTCCATTATCCAGCAATGTGAGTCTCTCACTCGGGGGATGCGTGACGAGCGTGATAATTAAAGTCATGTCATATTTCTTGACTCACTCACACTATGTCACAGCCATCACCGCCACAACCAGGTTTCTATCCCTGGCCGAGTATCAAAATGCAAAGAGTATCGCCGTTTATCTATCCATGCCGGCGGGTGAACTATCAAGCCGCAATATCGTTCAAGATGCTTTACAAAACGGGAAGAACGTATACATCCCGTATATCCACAAAGTCGACCAACTGTCAATTATGGATATGCTAGCTCTGAACTCCATGGCTGAATTTGAATCTCTCCACCCCGACAAATGGGGTATCCCCTCACTACAGTCTACGCAAGTGCCCGGGCGCCGCAATTGTTTCGAGGCCACTGGATTAGATCTCATTGTCATGCCGGGCATGGCCTTTGATCAAGGATTTCGTCGATTAGGTCATGGGAAAGGGTATTATGATCATTTTCTAACACGGTATTCTAAATGGAGCAACAAGATGCCATTCCTCGGTAAGAGATGACCCTCCAAACAACTCAATGCCATGACGAACCCCCGACTTTTTGTGTCCCCGCGAAAGAAAAGTGAAGCTTAAAGACTTTGAGAAACTGATAAACTGAAACTCCGCTAGTTGCCCTGTCTCTCCAGGAGCAGTTGCTCGCCGAGGATATTCCCGTCGTAGATCATGACTGGTTGATCGATGCGGTCGTGGTGGGTGATGGGCGGTATCTGGACCGCAGGTCGTAATCAAGCAAGTGGTACGGATAAGGGAAGTGAGGTGCTGGGTTGATGGTATCAAACGGCCTGGATCAGCGACACGTTGTCACCCTTGAGCAGAATTTGGCCTGGAAGTGGAAAATATTAGCATGATTCAATTAATTACAGCAGTAGCAGTAGCAGTTAAAGCTGTAATCTGTAATCTGCAATCTGCAATCCGCGAACTGTGGTGTGCATACCAAGCGGCCTCCGCTTCTCCTCCTCTGTCTTTGTAGCCTGGCGCACCTCGACCGCGTCGTCGATGACGAGGTTCATGAACTCATCGAAACCCTAGATAATGCACATTAGTCATGGTGCTCAATGCAAATACTTGGAAGCTCCTGCTTATCACCAGGTCCAGGTGCACATACCCGAATCTTGCCCTCAATGCGGAAGGCCAACTGCTCATACAGCCAGATTGAAACTGTGTTGCGCTTCTGGAGTAGACTGAAAATAAAGTGGATAGGCGCCAGAAGCGTCTTGCGGGGGGGCATGATTGCGAGTGAAGAGAGAAATGAACGCAGTCAAGTCAAGTCGCAGTCGCGTAGGCAAGTCCGACTTGCGAGGGCGACACCGTAAAACTCAGGGCACGTGATTATTTTCACAGTGTAGCACTTGATTGGTTGTGACAGCTCACCGCCTTAATAGTTTATGCCTCACCTCTCAGGCCCTCAGGCACCAAGGTTACACATCACGGGCACCACCAAACATCCCACCTTCCTCTCTCTCTTTGCGATTTGATTCTCCTTTGACCACCCTTTCACCTCTCCCTTCTTTTCTTTTTTTTCTAAGATCTGGGCTTACAATTATCACCGACTGTCTGATATACGCCCACGCCCCTCCTTTCCTCTCTCCCTCCCC
>JAVMSB010000468.1:0-15441 GCA_031761475.1 Penicillium pancosmium | reverse complement strand
GGGAGGTGAGGCCTATGGATATGCCATAGGCCAAGCTAGTCCCGAAAGGGAAGGGTGCCTGGATGCGGAGTATTACAGCGTTACGTGTGCTCGAGAACTATAATTCAAGTATCTCTTATCAAATTGAAACCAACTTGTCAAAACTAGGCAAAAAGAAGAGAAAAAGACAGTAGTAAATTCAAACTCTAAGTATATAGTAGCATTGGCTGGGCATACATCTACATGTGGGACTACATCCTTGCATTTAGACTGCGTCATATTCTGGGCAAATGACAATACCATCTCGTTATCCAAACTCGCATCTGTGAATACCCAATGGGTATCCATCAATATCTGCAATATCATCGGCAAATCTTCGGACAAGAAAGCCGAATGGATAACGCGAGTCTAGAGGGATTTAATTTTTGGCAAAGCCAAATATCTCACTAGCAGGATGGGATCACGTGCATACATATATATATACCAGTCTACCAGCTTACTTGTATCTAACATATGACAACACACAATCACTCCCATCAATAATATGAACACCGAGGCATCACTTATCAACCATCAAAATGCAAAACCCGCGATGGGTTCCCCGTGGTCGGGTAGGAAAAATGAAAGCACTCCTCAAACCTGCGTTCGGCGAGGTCTAGTTCTTGCACTTGCGACGTAAAATAAATATCGTAGCGGGGGAACCGCCTGAGGTACCAACCAGACTGCCCAACGTGCCATTCCCTCTTTACTTCAGTAGTTAAATAGTTAACTAATCATTAAAAGAGCTCGGATAAAATTCCTCCGAAATCCACCTCTGTCCTCCACAACCACTTTGCTCACATGAGGCTGTGCTCTTGGACGCGTAATTTCGGCCCTCAAGTACCTGCTCTCCTTCTTCTTGACTTATCTGCCCTCAAACATTTTACCAACCGCCAACAGTTCATGTTGTATAAGCGCTTGCTATCTCCTGGTGGACTTGTTCAGTTATAGGTCAAGCATCGCGTACTCTGAGTCCAGACCTCCCATTAATCGGGTTGTGACCTTGAAACGCCAGTTAATCCCGCTCTTCTTCGTGAAACATGGCTGGTTCGCTTGACAGCCAGCTGGTGTCTGAGTAAGCCTATCGTCCCCATATCGCTTGCCAAGAGTATCTATAAACTAAACTATGCGACACCTAGTGCCGGTAGTTCTTTATCTGCGGAATAATTGGGGCCTAGGTTCTCAGAAATATTTCAGATAACTCACCCGAAGAACTGGGCGATCGAGACAAGCAACTTCTGTCTACATTTATCCTCCAATGCAAAGTTATCTTTCCAGATACGGCAATCATCCTCCTGGGACCAAGAATATACCTTCCCCTTATTCTACATCTGGCGTGCATGATATTTTGGATTCTCGCTTTCGCAACTAGGATCCGATCCATCTAAGGTTCATCGCACGAACGACCTCATCGTCACGGCACACGAAGATGGTATTCAAGCCTTCAAAACATCCGAATCTGATACCGTTCAATTCCAATCCGAAAGCATAATTGCTGGTATTGATATCAAACCCCCTCCTCTCTTCGATTGTTCAGTATGCTGCTGCGTCCGAGGAAAAGTGTTTTTGCCCAATGAGGAGCGCTGGACTTAGATCGAAATGGACGGCGAGCGCTATGAATTTAATCGCGATGGTGATTCTTGGCATACGAGCGAGCCCCGAAAATTCATCCAATGGAATTTCAACTACCCTTTCAGATCCCTCGCGACTTAAGATCTCCCAGCCAGATTGCCGTTCCATATAGGTAAATATACACGCGTCTGTCAGATTAGGGAATTGGATGGGGAGCAGAATATATTAAAAGTCCAGATGAAAGCTCCATCGCTATTATGAAACGAGAGGAGTTTATCTTTCTTGGTTCGATGGAAGCGAGGATGATTGGGGTACAGAGTTAGGATAATCACATATTGGTTCTGATGACGGGACTTGCGATTGCGCAGTACGAGGGCTGGTTGGCGAGTTAATGGAATCTCAATTAACCCAATGCTCGTTAAAGACCTTCACGGCTAACAGCAAAATTCCAGGAAACCCAAGCACCCATGTCAGGCCAGGAATATAGAGAGGCATTGACATGATTTCTTAAGTTCCATAGATAAGATATTGCTTGCAACCCCACAATTTTCTATTATGCTATGCTGAAGGAACCTAGAGTCACACTTGGTCACTCCACGACGAGAAAGATGATGTTTCATCAGTCACCCCACCCACGCTCGGTAGTAGGGGAATAGTCCAATATTTGTAGACTAGCTCTAGGGTTTTTATTTCATTGATTATAATGAACGCAAGGTGGCCAGAGAGGAAAATTGAGATGCCAATGGATTTGTCAAATTAAGGAGAGTGGGATTACAACATCATGGTTTGGTATCGGCTGTCCCTGTCCCATTTCTCAGATAAAAAAGAGTCCACAGAAGAGTAAAATCGGAGGCCATCCCAGTAGAGTAAGTCCAGACGCTGTGCCAGTGGAAGGACGACTGGACTCCGAGTTTGTGGGTGACGCTGCCTGCGTGCCGGTTGACCCACCGCTTATCCTTGAACTTGTGGATGTTGCCGTGGCAGTAGCAGAGGACGTTGTCAAATTTTGCCATCTCTCAACCACATATTGAACCATCGTGCTGTTGTATCTCTGAAGGTAGAGACCGTGAACCGCATCGACATGGCCTGCGTCGCAAAACTTGTCACCTTTGTCACACCATGATGCCATGCGGTCGGTGTATTGCATGCACACGGTGTTGTTCGTTCGCGGGAAGGTCTAATTAAAAAACAGAGAAAAGTCAGTTGGCCCAACAATGGTAGTAGATATGCCCTCGGTGTTACTGCTTACTCCGTTATGAACGCTTGTGCCGCGATCATAGGTTGTGTTGGCAATGTGCGTTGGGTCGCCAAACAGGACGGCTGCAATGACTAAATCTTGGTCAGCTTGAGCAGATTCTCAACAGAACCAGGGGCACTTACCACTGTTTTTGACGACATCTGGCGATAGCGGTGCATTATGGTTGAAGTCGCCACCAGCGCCGCCACAAAGGACATCAGAGACTACTTGAGCACCCTAGTATTCAGTGGGTTAGCATCTTCATCAGTAATGTACACAATCCTCTTGTCACATACTTGCGAGTAACCCAAGAGGGCGATTTTTGAACCCGGGCAGGACGAGTGGTACTCATTTGCCAACTGCAGCATAACACTTGCCCCGTCATTCTCCGAATGTACATAGTCATTCAGCGTTGCAGCGTATTCCACGCCCATGATGCTGGAGTCCTTTATTTGTGCTGCAATAAGCTTTGCCAGATACCCAGGGCTCCCGGAGTTCTCGGGGTAGAGCCCATCCTTACTGGCAGCTGCTGGTTCTGCAGTGCCTCTGGCCACAATCATGTACAGGCCATCAGTGCAGTTCGGGTTCTTTGTCGCAGTAGCAACAGCCAAGGAGCCAATTGCGAGCAGGATCCCACGCATATTAGGCAGTAATATGATATAGAGAATGGAATCTGTTGTCTTTGCGTTTGGCCAAAGAAGAATGTTGGGACCTTTTCAATATTTACATATAAATACATTTTCTACTAGGCGTCCCATCTGTTACGGGTGAGATCAGAATATTATTACAACCAACCTATTAAACGTGTGAATACAGAGTTTAGTCAAAACTCAGCTGAGTCCGGCTGTCTCTGCGAGTTACCGGTTAAGCTTAATTGGTCTGTTTTGTAATTAGAGCCTCCAGTCAACAGCCACGGAGCCATTCGTTCCTAATTTGTCTCACCTCAGCTGGCTCTATTCACGAACTTGATACTATTCCCTTATTTATTATTCTCACTCTCATCATGGATATTAAACGATATGACACGGGCGCATGTGCGGCTATCTATTGCCCCCTCAAACTTCGGTTACATCGCATTTATTTTCGGACTCGGAAATGCCATATCAACGACGCCTGGGCCTTCACAAAGCCGTTGACAGAAACTTTGAATTTTGTCGGAAATCATTCAATCAAGGATTTTTAGATTCAACGCACTCTGTCCGACCCAATCCATGAATCTGGTTTGTTCATGGTAGAAACGGGTATTCTTGTTGAGGATCATGTCCATGAGCAACAAATTGACATCTTCTGACATCTTCTGACATCCGATACAATATTAATATTCCACATCATCTCCAGGATAATCTCTCAAGTTATAACAAAACACATCGGCACAATTGAAGTATTGCGTAAGGTATACATAATTAGCAGACGTAGCACCAATATTTTCTCACTGCATCTCATGGGGTTTGTGTGGAGCTGATAATTCTGCTGGCACACTCTTCGCTTGAAGCTCTCCCATTTGAGCAAACTGCGCTGGTAAATATGCCTGGTGCGCTGAGACCTCTGGTGCTCCTTCTGTTGGATTCCAGTAGACAAGATCTGCATTGCTCTTACGTCTGCGACTGACGAACCAAAATGCCGCCGCTGCAGCCAGAGCCAAGCCAGCAACGGCACCAACCACCGGGCCCGCGATCCAAGCCTCTGAGGACGAGTGATGTTCTGATGCCATTGCAGCGGTTGTAGTTGGAGTGGATGTTGATGTCCCCGTATGGCCTGGGGACGCGTTCGTGGCAGTGGTTGCGATGGGAAGGTTCTCCAAGCCCGATGACACCGCCAAGGTGTTGTACTTCAAGTTGAACGAAGATATGGAGGCAGTCGTGGCGAATACGGAAGACTTGCTGTTCGTGCCGCTGGAGATCCATGTGCTAGTCGAGAAGTAGCAAGACGCACCGAGCGTAGACCCGGTCACGTTGCAGTCCAAAGTCCCAGTGACGATAAAGATAGTTTTGTTCCAAAAGCTGGTGACATCGTAATGGAAATCCTGGAAGGACGGACCGACAGTGAGAGTCTGGGGTAAGAGATAACCGGAAGAGGTACATTGGTTGGTCGCGCTAGATCGGCAGTCAATCTGAATTGTGGTGGTCGAGGCATCGGCACTAACGACACTTCCTTCCACGTCGTTCATGTTCATATCATGTAGGCCCGGGAAGAGAATGTCGACATCGGTCGTCTGTGCCATTTTGGCCGCTGCCCCGGGTATCGTTGAGGTCATGGCTACGGCCGTAATAAGGATACCGATACTGTGAAGCGTCATCGTGTCATGGCGGGGAAGGACGATAGAGGATATTTCACGTCCCATTTTAGGGGATTCACCTTTTTAATAGCGGCTGCGATCATCAGTCCTAGCACAAGGGTCCACCATGACTGGTTGATTTGTCAGTGCGTGATTAGTGTAAGAAGAGAGGACAGACGGACATGTAAACTCTATCATTATTATGATTGGGTCACAGCAATTGGTGGGAGATGGATTTTTATTCATCTTTAAGATGTGGTTCATCGATCCTACGGATGTGAAAACGCTTGGAGAAGCCGAAGTAAATATCGGTATAAACAAACACACACCTAACACAATCCTAATGCAAAAAGTAACAAAACGAAAAAATCTACGCGTAATTTTTCGATTGATCCCACAAATTGGAATTTGAAATTGTAACGTGAGGGCTGCCACCCAGCTTAGAGTTTAGAGTGGATGCAGACTTCGGGGGCCGAAAAAAGAGGGACGGGTCGGAGATGAGAGGAACGTGCAACTTGAGGGCCGGGTCTCAGTCTACGGGCTAAATTGGGCTGAACACGAAGTCAACCTTGAGGAGTCTGTCGACTACGGTAGTTACTACCCGGCCCAACATATTTTTGCTTCAAATATTATGTTGGGCCGATTATTTGGAATTGTCTGTGGTTTTAGTTTCACAAAGGCTCCCATGTAGGTATGGTCAGCGCTTAAACCCTGAACCTATCCTAGGGCTTACATTCAAACTTAAACCTCCACTATACGTGTAGCTAAGCCTTGTTAAGGGATTAAATGGCAAATCAAATTTTCGAGACACAATGCTTGTTCAAATGGACATCGCATATTAGCTGCTTTATGAGGCTGCGCTGAGGCGCCTCTGTGAAGGGTAACTGCAGATCACCTTGATGGGCTCATTTTCAACGCTTTCCTCTTATTTAGATTTCATGATTTCATGGCGCAGAGGAGTATTTCCGACTTGAGGATATCGGTATCGACTAGTACTCGTGAGGGCCAACTAAATCATCCCAGCGATCGATCGATTGATCAAAACTATCTGTAGGTACCCATTCGGAATGTCATCTATTTATTTACTATTTCTCGCACTCCTTGGTGCCGAGGAGGTACTTCGCGTAGATATAGAGAAAGGATCCAATCATCCAGCATCATATCTTCATTTTCATTCAATCTATGACAATCTAGGCATTTTTCAGCGCGATAAGTAACATCATGAAGGCGTGTTCGGAGTGTAGACTCGGGCACGTCATATATCTTTGTGGTGGCGCGAACTGAAGGTATCTTTTGATTCTGAAGAGCCTCAACGACAAGTAAAATTCTACGCTCTTGCGCGAGGACCCAGTGCGATTTGGTGGCATGGTGGGTAGAAACCCTAAACCCTGGGCAGGTGATAACGCGTGCTGGCACTGAAAAATGTCAAAAAGTGACTTTTTTGTGGAACTGGGCCAGTCTATTGCTTGTTGCCCGTGTGGTTGGTTCGACCCTATCAGCCAACAAAATATGAGTTCCGCTGGAACTGGGCGGGTGGCCTGAACGCGAACGGGACGCCTTGTTTGAAGCTTTCGGCAGTAGGCTTTAATTCTCGGACAAAATACCACTGATTCTGCCTTGATGAACCACCGAATTCCCGCACAAAAGTGCCCCTGAGGATTTGAGCACTTCTAGGCGGAGACCCCGGTCGCAGAGACAGTTAAATTGAGATAAATCCCCGCAACCAACTCGCTTCGCAATGAACTAGTTCTTCTCCTTCTATCGATTCCCCGGCGAACTGCAGAACAGCCATGCCTAACTTCAGAGATCAAGATTCTCGGCTAACCTCACGTACCAGAAATCATCCTTCCAGGCTCTACGGTAGAGGCATGGCTTCTTCAGCACAACCGATATCTGCGAGAACGCCCTCTTCCAGAGTTGTTCCTCCACGAGCAAGGCCTCAAAGAGGCCCCCTAAGAGCAATGACTCGCAGGGAAATGCCTCCGTGCCCAGAGCTTTCGAATCCAGAGTTTTCGAATCCAGCGGCCCCGAGTTCAGCACTTGCGAGTTCAGCACTTGCGAGTTCAGCACCTGCGAGTCCAGCGCCTGCGATCCCAGCGACTGCGAGTCCAGCCATGCCTGTTCCGCAGGCCGCTCGCCCCCAAAATGGGAACTTCAAAGTCTCAACCACAACCGAGACCCATTTTCAACACAACTTTTCCACCCCAGGCGTTTTTTTTTCCGAGAACCAGGCAAGAATGCGTCGTGTGCCGTCGTCCAATCGAGTGATCTTATCAAGAAAAGGATACCTAGAATAGCTATCACCAACCCATGGCTTTGAGAGCAGGTAGTGATCAAGTAGTAGCTGCTCAGCAATATCTAGCAGGTGATGCTCTTGTGCACTCCTGCCGCTGGGAAGTAACATAGAATGCTCTGGGTTGTCCATCGCTTGACCAAGGTTCGCTAGCCAACTTTGTGAGCCATCTTGTACTCTTAGGGCCTTTCGCCTCTCGAACTCCGTTCGATTGTGAGACACACGATGTTGACCTCGTTCATATGGCGATGATAAGGGAAAGGTAGGTCATTTGTCGCATTGTTTTTTTTTTGCAAAAGACCCGGCGTTCGCATTAATTTAACACAATCTGCAGGTGATGCGCGATATTTATCTCGAGCATGGGTAGCCGGATCCTTCGATCGAGAGGCGTGCCAGCAGGCACTGGAGAAATCCTACTACGATCACTTGAAAAATAGACGAAAAAGGTAGATTACCGGGTGCTCAATCGATTATAGATTGATAATATGTCAAATACTCCGCAAATTACATATATAAAATCAACTGTAAAAATCGCACATTGGCTATGGTGCCAATTTTATTTTTGAGTCTGCAATAACTCTCTAGGCTGGCGTCTGTTGGGGAAAATTTGTACTATCGAAGTTGCTGAGTCGCTCACTCGTTGTCACATCGTCCGTCAGAGAGGCTGATACGGACGTTGTTTAGGGAATGGCGGGTACGGGCATCAAACTGGAGCTTGAAGGGCGCAGAACTCTCAGATTAGTCTCAACCTGTTCAAGGTCGGCAATCTCCTGTCCACAGTCATCTTCACATTGAATTAATCCAAAATCTTTGCGGAGCTCTTCGTCCGTGGGTCTCCGGCTTGAATTAGATCCGACCACCACGATCTCGTCGGAGTTGAGCAAGAAGTCTCGCGTTCTTATTCCATTTGCCGGATCGTAGAGCTCTTGGTATTGTACCTCTTCTTCTCCTTGCTCGGTTTCAAACCACGGATCTCGGTTGAGAAGCGACTAACCAGGGTAATTGGTTTTGTCCCCAATACCCTTCAGATTTGCACATTCATTGAGGGTCAAGCCATCATCACCGTCCGCTGCAGCGATATAATTGTCAAACGAAACTGAGAAAACGTCCCGGGTGTAGATCGCCTTGACCTGTGTCCATTCAATATACAGGTTTCCTCTGTGCGCCGGAGCCTCCAAACTGATCTCAGTTCGAACATCTTCTCTTCTGGCCATTTTTGGATAACCTTCGAATTTTTGACCAGCAGCTCTATTTTGGGTCTGAGACAGAAGGCGAATAAATTGTTTTTCATCTTTTGGAACTCGGTTCCTATGTCCCTCCAAATTTTTGTAGCCGTCATTTACCTCAATGTACTTTGCAGCGGGCTACTTATCCGCCTGACATTCAACATCTACGTCAACGAGGTACTTATCATACTCATCATACCACTCGTCCACCGCCCTACGCTTTGTATAGGGCTCAGGGGCGTATGGACACGTCACATACGCAGAGTGCGGGTTGTTACTGATCACGGAGGAGTAGTACCAGCACGGCTGAGGGTATCTATCGCAGTCCAGCGTGATCGTCCTCGTTGTGCGCCCTTGAAGCTGATCTGAGATTTCCGTTGTCGTACGGGCAGACTTCTTTCGTCGCTTGTAGTTGGGATTGTCGGCTCTCTTTATGCCGCAGGAGTTCGTGTTCTCGCTGACGTATACGATGATTTCGGAGGTCGTATGTTGGTTGGTCTCTTGGTCACTCTCTTAGGCTTAAGCTTGTTTTCGACGGCTTTGATTGCAGCTTTGCCCTCCTTCTCGACCAAGTCGCTGCATGCTTTGATAGTAAATCGGTTGGCAAACACTTCTACCAAGCTTTCAAGGACGATTACGATCTCCACAAAATTAAAATTAGCGCTGTTCCCCAAGATCAATTTAATAGAAAAAGAAAAGAAACGACGACATACCAAAAAAAGGAACCGCCAGTTCTGCCCCATCAAGGAGGCCTCGATACCAGTCACAATCAGCGTACAGAGTGATTTTGCAGAAATATCTAATTCGTCTTGTTCGGCACCGGCCTCTGCAATAGCTTTGGCCTGGTCACCGAATTTAGCCGTGATCGGGTCGTCGTCACTGTTACTTTCTTCGCTATCCGGGTTACTGTCTACTTCGGAACTGACACTACCAGGAGGAGCTGAGAAGGCAGAGCAGCAAAAACTAGCATAAGTGTTCCCTGAACAGTCGAGCTCTCCAGAATTTATGCCTAGGCGGTAGCGAGTGCTTTGGATAAGTTCTATCTCGTCAATCTCGCATCCGCTGAAACAAGGCATTCCCAGTCCCCTGCCTCCTCGCCATTGACAATTTCCAACCATAGTACCATCTGCACAGCACAGAGTCCGCTCTTTCTCTATCTTTGTCTTCTCAAAGGTACTCCTAGACGTCTACAGATTTATCCCAATCCAACTTTGCAGAATGATCATCCCTTTGTTTGATCTTTGGCCTACCTCTTGCCTTCCTATAACCTAGTGAGTCTCCTGAACGCAATATCTTTGCAACCGGAGGAGACTCTGAATTCCCAAGCAAAGTTTGCCTTTGGATAACTAAACTAGATTGTAGTATAGGTTGAGCATTTGTGAAGGCAGAGCAATGTCAGTTAATTTGACTAGTTTATCGCAAAACTAATGTGGCATTTAATGTAGGAAGATATTCCGATTCTACGTTTTACCCACTGGACCGTGCCAAATTAAGTGTTACAGCACTCATCTTCCTTTTCTCACCACATCATTCCTTCGCGTTCCCCTGAGATCCGGCCACATGTTGACTCCAGTCAGCAATAGTGATTGACATTGGAGGTAACTTCACATCTTCGTCCTCTATTGGAAATTTCCACACATCCGCTACCCGTTGATCCGGTCGAAAAGGAGAATCAAGCAGCCACTCTGCCTCCCCCGACGAGCTGTCGAGTTCAAATTCAAATTCAAAATGAGTAGTATGTCCGAGACGATATTTCATGTACCTCAAACATGGCATATGGCGAGCTGCATGGCCGAGGGAAATGAGAGTTCGGTGGAAATGTTTGCGGTCGAAAATAGGCCGCTCAATTAAGCCTTCCTCAAGGTCACATATGATGAACTCCCAGTCTTCAACTTCATCGATTCTGAGTTGGTCCTCAGGTGTTGGATGAGCAACCCACTCGCCTACATAATTAGAATGTTAATAAGATAAGGAATGCGACTTCTCTTGCCTGGCCGAAGACTATTTTTCAAACGAAGGGCACGGTTAAACAGCTGATGGCGAGTTGATGAACATACCTGATGGATGTCTTGGAGGTATATGAGTTAGCTCTACCACTTCTAATGAAGGCCAGTAGAGAGATCGGGAAGTCGGTAAGGGATGGCTTTCTGTATCCAAAGGGAATATAAAATCTGGTGTGAGCGAAAGGTTGCGCATTTTTAACTCTCTGAGCGATAGACTCAGATTTAGAATGTTCTGAGAAAGGAAATCGTTATCCGAAAGTAGAACATTCAAGCCAGACATCATTCCTTTCCATGGGCTCTCATCCTGGTTACGGAAATTAAAAATCTTCAGGCTATGTGGCATGGTCAAAAGACCGTCGGCTACAGCTATCGAAGTGTCAGCGTTTCGGCTCTTAGATATTTCGCTGCGCATTTCATGTAGGTATTCTCTTACCTTGACGCCTTGCTTGAATATATTCAATGTGATCCGGGCGAATATATTCATTTAGGTCCAGTATGATCTCTGTAAGGCTTGTACAGCGCCGAGCAATTTCCATAGCGGATCCGGCCCATATTTGATGACAAGGGTAATCGTAATAAAAGAAAAGACGATCGATACACGCGACAGCCGGAAGAAGGGAGAGCCCGTTGTGTAGAAAGCGTGCCCGATAGACAGTCACTGACCTAGTTCTTCCCTTTCTATAATCATAGCAATAGTCACCCGCAATGGGGAAATCAGTTGTGCGAGGCTCCTTTCCCTCTTCGCGACCCAACAACGCCAAATCAAGTGAAAGCCTCGAATCGGGATCCCACAGTGTAAGAGTATTGAAGAGATCGACTATTGCCGACTGAAAGGCAATATCATTATTCTGACGTACCCTGTTCTCCAGGTTATATCCTTTTTGCTTGCGGGTTTGCCAATCCGCAAGGTCAATAGGCACAACAATGTGGTAGCTCAAATGACGGATCAGACCTCGTCGTGCCACTCCATTGCCAGAGGTCACTTTCTGAAAGTAACTCAATGGCATTGCCCTTCTACAACCTTCCTTGCTGACACCATCGGCACTGAAAACGTTGATCGGTTCAGCGTAAATAAGGGGCTCGAAACCGACTTGCCATTGACGGCATACTCGAGTACAAGGAACCAGAGAGGCCTTTAGTTCCTGCAGGTGCTCTGCAATCAAACATAATATCTCTTGAGGAAGATAGGGAGCCATACTGTGATGGACCATGGGGATAGTACTCCCGCAGTAAGTCTTGAGCGATTGATGCGCAGGTGGGTAAGCGAATTGGGTTGGAGCAAGCCGACGGTTGAGGGGTTGCCAGGATCACAAGGGGTGGGGCCGCCCTGCCTCGCCACCGCAAGTGGCCCTGGATGCCTTGGCATGCCAACAATACGGAAGGAAGAAGGGAAAGGTCCCTGCATGTACATACACACTCAGAGGGGCTAACAGTGGAATCCCTCTAGTCGCATTACTGGTTGGTTCTTTAGCTCGCGACTTGTTTCTTGTTCTGTGGAAAAAGCAAGAGTTACAACTGGTCACCCTGAATGTAAAGTATGATATTCGTGATTCATGGAAATATAGTCCTTCCAAGGTCCATTTCGACGAATACAGTCAACTCTCGTGGGCTGCACGCCTGTGAGCTGCACACATTTGTCAGCAGCACACTTTTTTCCTGCCTAAGCTAGTTTTACCCCACTTTTACATATAAAACTCTCGTGGGCTGCACCATTGATGGTCTGCACACTTTTTTATTTCTCCTAGGCTCGCTTACTCAGCATTCTTGACCAATCACAATGCAGGATTCCACCTCGCCGGAGCCGTCGCTAGAGCCGTCTCTCCCCCCCTCTACTCTTTCGATCCGATCTTCAGTCGCCCTTTCGGCGAAATTTGTAATGGTTACTAAGTTGTCAGGCTAGAGACCTGTGACTAGGCAAGGGTATCGGACGGTAAAGATCAGATTGAACAGTTGGTATACAGAAACTGATTCTTGAAGAGATCAAGAATCATGAATGCTTGTGGGATCTTAAATATATTAGGGTTCGGGTGGATATCGATATGCATGCGACTAGAAGGGGATTCGGCCTCGGATCGACGTCGAATGCCTGAGGTGTTGTATACTCCGAATCCCGTGACAAAATTACCCTATCCAAAACGATCAAATGCGACTATATCTGATGCTTAGAGAAAAGCCTTACGTATCTTTGCATTTGATACACGTCCTAAGCCTACCCAGAAAGCTTGTGCTGCATGGTTTCAAGAGAAGTTCGGCCGAATAATCGATCGTACGACAGTTTCTCGAACCCTTTTATCTCAATATAACCACCTGGATAACAGTAAAACTGGGACTAAATCAAGAAAGTCTACCGTACACTGGCCGCTGTTAGATGAGGCTCTATTCTAGTGGCAACGACGATATACAGAGAAAGGGTTTCCTATGACTAGACCCCTAATTCGGCTTAAAGCTGCAGAATATTAGAAGAAGATGCCGATGTACAAAGATTAGACTATACCTGTATTCAGTGATGGGTGGTTAACTAGCTTTAAACGTCGATATTTAATCAGATAGTATACCTTTTATAGTGAAGCTATCTCGGTTCTAGACTCAATACATTATGAAATAAAAGCGATCTAGACTATCTGTAATGAATATACGCCTAAGGATATCTATAATATAGATAAGACTGGTCTTTATTGGCGTCGTATGCCTAATAGTAGTCTTATATCTGAAGGTCGTCCTGGCCAGAAAAGAGATAAGACTAGGATAACTATCGTTATAGTATCAAATACGACTGGTTTAGATCAATTACCTCTCTAGATCATTGGAACTATAAAGATACCTTATACATTAAGGGGCGTTAATATAGCTTCTATTGGATATAAGTAGCGCTATAATAAGAAGGCTTAGATGCGACACAATATTATAGAACAATAGTTACGTACTTTTTACCTACGGATTGGTAGGCAAAGATATATACTTCTATTGATAGATAATTTTAGTATATATCTTGTAGCCCTTAAAAAAGCGCCACCGCCATCCAATATAAGAATAGTCTTCTTCCTAGCAAACGCTATATCTATCTACCAGCCCCTTGATTAGGGTATTATCCAAAACCTCAAGTATTATTATCGCAAGAGCTGGATATATTGGATAATAGGTATACTAGACTGTAGTATCGATCTACGTAAACGCATAAGTCTAAACTATACACTACGATAGTTAACACAAGCGTAGTGAACAAAGGTCAGCAATGAGACTATTCAGAACTACTATATCAAGAGTACTGTTGTTCCTAGGCACCGACTATCTAATCAAGATCTGACTGATCATGATTAGATAGAAAGTAACCTACTGGATCCTGAATTAAAGCCTCTTTATAATTAGGTTGTTGAAAAGCTTGTGTTTTAACGAGATGCGGATAAAATACTATTATTTAATGAGTTTCTTAGCCTATCAGATAAAAATATTGATACCGCAGAGCCAGAATTAGATAATATCATCTTCAGTGATGAGGATAACGACTATAATCTACCTAATCCTGACGAAGAATATATATTTGGGCTAAGGCTAGAGGTTCTATCTAATGTAGTAATTCTACAGCATCTATTAGATCTATCACTATAGGCTGTATATAGAGAGGGATGCACAGAGGAGAATATATCGTTAATTAAGGCTTTGACCAAAGCTTTTAAGAAGCTTGAGGTAGATGGGAAGAGACAGAAGACACTGATAGAGATAGGATTTAAACCCAAATAGGCAAAGCTTCCTGTATATATTATATAATCATCTCACGAGCTGCACACATTGGGTGTGTACAAGATAAAATTCAAGCCTCAGAGGGTGTGCAGCCCACGAGAGTTGACTGTATACCTGATGTCAAGCCCTCGGAGTCTTCCAGATATACCTGTGGGACCATTACCTTTGCGCAAAAATTCTTCAATTCTATACCGGTAATCATGACCTTGAGCCAACCTCCCACGTTAATTATTAGCTTCAAATTTTGTGTTCTATTTTTCTTGTAGGTTCTAAATACTCTAAAAATACTCTCCGATTATTTTATCTTCTCTGATTGTTGAGTTATACGTCTGCAAAGTTGGTGAGTTACTGTCGATTCTGCCGAGATACGATAGCGGCAGATAGGAGTATAGAAGGACCGCTTTCCCAAATAGGTGAATTTCGTAACCTATCCCAAGGGACCTGTTCCAGTCTACTAGACTGCACGGCGATGAGAGATCGTTAACTATAGGCAGAATTTGCCCCACCAAGTAGACTGCAAGTACTTTTTTTAAGTCTGATTAACTCAATATTTTTAGAAGTTCTAAGTTGATATATTTTCTATCTCTAATTTAAATTATAGCCTCTACAGTATTCTATAGCACTCGTACGATCTAACCCTAAATTGCCTAAAACTGTAGATAATTTTTGATAGGGTACGACCGGGAGGGCCTACTTTTCTGGTTTAGACCTACTTCAGAATCTCTATATAAAGGCTATTCTTAGTATACGACCCCTGAATAAATATTTATATTTACGAGTTACTTTCTAGTACTTTTTTACTATTCCTATTTTTAGTATTCAACTATAGAAACAAATATCTCTGTCCTTATACAGAAGCTCTTTGCTTCTCTCTATACTCTGTGTAATGGTTACTAAGTTGTCAGGCTAGAGACCTGTGACTAGGCAAGGGTATCGGACGGTAGAGATCAGATTGAAGAGTTGGTATACAGAAACTGATTCTTGAAGAGATCAAGAATCATAAATGCTTGTAGGATCTTAAATACATTAGGGTTCGGGTGGATATCGATATGCATACGACTCGAAGGGGATTCGGCCTC